>JAOXYD010068763.1:0-39737 GCA_028565735.1 Pinacopodium congolense | reverse complement strand
CTAAGTTTAACACACACAAACAATACTTAAAACACCTTAAAACAACCTAGAAACATAGTATGAAAACACACTTATCAGTATTATTGATATCAAGATTACAAGGATCAACCGGAGAATACCAGTATATCATTCTAAACATCCTTTGATCATTAGATCCATAATCAACATAATGAGCATCCCTACATGCTAGTATAATGAAACCATAATGGACCATAATACTAGTATACTGTGCTATGGCTTCTATTAAAAAACTAATGCATTTTTAAATGTCACAATCAAAGCCTATCAAATTTCCAAATTATACCCTTTTTCATTCTCTACTTAATCCTTCCCAACTTATACTACACTTCGTGTCTCAATGCATTAATACAATGAGTGGACTTAATTTGAAATATCTACTAGTGTGTTACAAAGATACGCCAGTTTTACAACCTCAATTTGATATACGATCTATACATCAGGGTTCGTACATCATTGTTGTGTCTAATAATGTTATGGTAAGAAATCACGTTAAATGCATTTTACACATATTCTTTGTGCTGATGTCAATTTCATATCATCATCTCATGTCCTATCTATTTTTACCAACATCAACTTTTCACATGATTTTGTGCTATATAGGTTCCTTGTTCCTTAATATTTATAGATCATCAACAAATGCAAGTCCTAATAATCTTATTTCAAACCATATGGGGAACAAAATTCCAATACCATATTGGATGAGAGTCAGTTCTAAGAAAGATGCTCATGATGTTAGGACTCCATTAATGTTCATCTTTTTATCACTTATGCACAGGTGTCTACATAGTCAATACCATACAACTAAGAGCATGTTTGGTTCAATTTTTTGTTTTTATTTTTTATTTATGTTTTGTATATTTTCTTGTTTTTTGTGTTTTTTTTAATTTTTTTACTTCTGTGTTTAGAAAAAATAGAAATCAAAAACTAAAACCTAAAACTTTACTAAACATCCCTTAAATACATCCTCTACGCACTATCATGAATTTGTATCTCTCTTGTGCACTTTTACTCTATTGTAACAATGCTTATATTTGTATTACTTTCATGTCTTAGGTTGGTTAGTTAAATACATTCAAATTAGTGCTTTTCTACGAAATCTATCATAGTGTTTGACCTCATAAGGAATGGTTAAACCAAACCATGAGGTTTGGTCGATTATTCATTTCCTTATTTTTATATAAGAAAATATAAAAGTGCTGGATGTTCAAATCAGTATAGCATTAAAACCTCATATGTTTAGCATTTAGTAAGTACCTAAGCTAACATCAATATCACTTACATTATATATATTAACAATCAGGATTTTCAATTCAAATTATGTCGTACCTTTAATCTACAGGTGTCATCCACTTCAATTTGCACTTTGTTGATCACTTAAATCTAGGTAATTAAGGATTTGTTTGATATTGTTGTTGGGTATAGTTTTTGGTTGTGGTTTTATGTTTTTGTATTGGTTTTTATGTGTTTTTTGGATTTTTGTGCTATTTTTTTGGTTTTTGTGCTATATTAATGTGTTGTTTTTTTTGGTTTATATACTATTTTTTAAAATATTTTTGTATTTATAAAAATAAGAAACCAAAACCAAAATAAAATTGAAACTAAACAACCTCTAAAAATCAATTCCAAAAAATTTATTCTAATTTTTTTACTACCCTTCCTAATTACGTTCTTCACTATGAAATATCCATGTTAAATCATATCATCACATTTTAATGATGATAATTGGTGCTATTTTCCCCAGCAACTAAAGACAGGTAAATAGTTTGTGTATATACATTTTGCACAACTAGTCCCCATTTTCTTTGCTACTGAACTAACTGACTACACTAAAAAAAACTCGGTTTCTACTTTCAAGTTCCAAGTTATAACATCGATAAAAATATGTCAATTTTACAATGCGTAAATACAATCATTCGACTCATTTTGTTAGCATGTTTTGGTTAGATTACATCGTGCTTGCAAATGCAACTAAAAAAATGAAATATGAAGTTATTGAGGAGCATAAACAAGGCATCACTTAAATGGCCTTCAACCACTACGTCATTTATTAAGACATCATAATGAACGATGTCATCTAACACGGTTGTGATTATACCACATAATTAATGAAATGGCATCGCTATATACTGCTATCTTACATATACAATACGTTTGTAACATACCATTAACCTCTTGGCTAGGACATGTAGTTTAGATAGAAATTTAAACCACTTCAAAAGTCGTGCCTCTCTTTCATCAGAAATTGTGCAATATATATGGCGTAAGTACTCTTTGAGCTGCGATTTCATAGTTTATGTTTCATGCATCATACCACACTACTTTATTCACCTGTTCCATCTAGGTTTTTCCTTATCTATCGATGGATGTACATTAAGCTTCATTCTTCCATCTTTTTGACTTCACTTTCTTATAATTATAAGCACTGCTTTACTCCAACATAGCGATGTTTCGAGGAGAAAGGGGAACTACTCCACCATAAGGGGGCTCTTCTAATGGTAGGTCTACATGACTATAAAACATCTATAATTCATCTGTTTTGCCCTATTTTTATTAAACTGCATTGAAAATGTCTGATGATGAAGGAGGTAAGGACGATGCAACCCCTCAACTAGGATTCATTTCTACTAGTCATGTCTAGATGTTGGTGCACAACTATCAATCCAGTTGTCTGACGGGCCAATGTTTCAAACAGAAGGGAAACTATTAGATAATGTAAAAAGGTAGTTTCCCCATATTTTAATATGTAAAAGGTAATTTATTTCTTCGTCTGTAGGCTAAGCGGAGGATACAAATCACAACCAATAGAAGGGAGTTGTAAGTTTAAGGAGAGATCACAATAAGAACACATGTTCTGGGGTAAATGACATATTGATGTCAATATTCTCCTCCCAACCTCTAGTTTCCTACATTGATTTACCATTAAGTCAGAAGGTGTAGTTGCTTAAAGAGAAGAGGAAGAAGATCTTGGAAATACTAGCTGCTAGACTAGAGTAGATTGAAATAGCCACACGGTGGCGGAATGTATTCTCCCTTTAGAAAGAGTATCATGACATGAAGAAGAAGTTCTCCCCTTTAATGTAGCCTAATGAAATATAGTAGAGAAAGGAAAAAATGAATGATATGAATACCACCAATTGAGAAAAACAAAAAAATCAAATAGTTAAATGAAAGTTATTCAAATTGTTGCCTCTGAAAACTTAGGCCACCTTTGATGTCATAGGAGAGGAGTAACATGCTGTCATCTATGTAGAACCTCTATCCATTGTTGATCCATTTGGGAATCTAGTCTTCTCATATTCAAGAAACTAATAGAAACTTATGCAACATTTTTTGTTATCAATAACTTTAGACATTTTGGTTATCAACAATACAAGTGTTTTCACTGAAAATTAAATTTATGATATAAATTTTTTGTGATACTACTTTGATCCTTAATATTAATGAATTGAATGCTTCTTTGTAATTGCTACCTTAATATTAATGAATTTATTGCTTCTTAGTTATTCTATACTTTTATTACACTTACAGTATACTCGAGGTTTATGCCTTTCTAGATTTCATATGGCTTAAAACTTTTTCCACTCAATGACGTCCTCCCATCATATCCATATTGTGGTCCACATAACATTCACGGCCTAAATTTCATATTCTACCGTAAACATGGTACTTTTAGTATATGTTCATCATATAATTTTTGTAACTTATATTGATATTACCGCATGTATGGAATACACTTTTATCCTATCATGTTTATGTACATTACTTATACGCTAAGTGTTAGGCCACTAAAAAAGGATTCAGGTGCATATAATAAACTAAATAATATGTATAAACTATACAACGCCTACATTTATAGTGTCCCTACTATTCAACTAGACTATTCAAAGTCATTACCCAATTAGTACTACATCTATCAACGAAATGCATATAATACTACTAACACGGTTTATATAACAACGTCTAGCAAAGACTACATACAACTTCATTAACTTTGTACAAACCATATCACAAATACTTTTAAATTGCACAATAATTATGGCCACCTAAAACAACTACCCTAGTTTTAAGTTAGCAATAGAATATCAAATATTATGCCCTAGTTTTTTTTTCCAAGCATTTTATGCCTTTGTACATAACATACCACATATTTAGGGGCGTAATTACACATCCTAGATAAAGTGTACAAACACAGTGTACAATGCATAACACTAATGGATACATATTTCAAATTCACACAATACTGGTTTTAATAGAAAATTTTGCATAAGCTTATAAGATTCATGCTGTATAATTAATTAATACCAAAATGCTTTTATAGACCATACAACCCAGCTCCATAAACCATTATAGAACCTTATACATCCTGGTTTTGTGTTCCCTATCAACTTATACAATTTTTTTTTTTTGCAAGTATGGAATGCACTTGTATCTTGTCATGTTTGTGTACATCACTTGTATACTAAGTGTTAGACCATTTAAAAAGGATTCGGGTGCTTATAATAACCTAAATAATATGTATAAATCATATAACACCTTAGTTTATAACGTCCCTACTATTTAACTAAACTATACTACGTCATTTCCCAATCAGTACTATATTTATGAGAGTGGCAAATACAACACTACTAACACAGTTTGTACAACGACATATACCCATAGACTATATGAAACTGCATCACATAGCAAACTTCATACAAACCATACCACAAGTACTTTTAGATTGTACAAAAATTATGGCCACCTCAAACAATTGCCCTAGTTCTAATTCAACAACATAATATCAAATATTATGCCTTTGTCTTCTTTTCCAAGCATCTTACACCTTCATATAGAACATACCACAAATTTAAGGACATCAATTACTAACATAATTAAAGTGTATAAGCACAACGTACAACTCATTATGCTAATGTATACATATTTCAAATTCATACGGTACAAGTGTTAATAGAAAAATTTACATTGCCTCAAAACATTCATGTCGTTTAAGATACAGTCATGTCTTCCAGTACTACATGGCATAGACAATCACATATCTTACGTGCGATACCATGCATTCAACTATACAAACAAGATAAAACCAATAACATTTATAAATACTTACTATAAAAGAATGGTATTAATTGACTACAACTTTCAATTTGAAGTTTTCCAAAGTCTAGGCAAAGGCGGAGACACAGATCATATGAAAACGCTAAAACCTTAACTTCTTCTGGATAAATGCGGAGACACAGAGCAGACTAAAATATTAAAACCCTAACTTCTTCTTCTTATACTTATTATCATATCCTAACTTCTTCTTCCTATACTCATCATCATGTTCTTCTTTAATTGACACGATTTTGCATTTAAGAAGGCCATACAAGTTTTCGACATAAGAGAAGTTAAAAATCTAGTAGTCAGTCATTGATGGTGACGCAGAGAGAGATCGATTCCTATTTATTCACCATTAGCCATCGATGGAGACATGAAGAGAGATCCATTCCTGATTACTAAGATGAGGGAGCCAACTACAAAAATTACCTAATATGCCATAATGATTAAATTTTAATCTTCGTTCCACTAACTTTTCTAGTCTGTAATTAATCATTAAAATTTGATCTTACATGTTAATTAATGAGGGGGCTACGAGGCTTATAAGGGGCTGTTTAGTATTGTTGTTTTCAATTTTAGGTGCAATTGTGTTATATTTTATCAAATTGAATGTATATTCATATAATTAAATGTATGAGTGAGTTAATAGAATCGTCAATTGCATTTGATTTTGTAAAATTGGAATTTTCCCTTATTTTAACAATAAATTGGAGAATTTTCATTTTTAGGTGAAATTGCATTATATTTTATCAAATTAAATATATATTCATATAATTAGATGTAGGAATCAATTAATGGAGTCATCAATTATATTTGATTTGGCTAAATCTGATTTCCCCAATTTTAAAAATATAGAAATTGGAGAATTTTTAATTTTAGGTAAAATTGTATTATATTTTATCAAATTGAATGTATATTCATATAATTAGATATATAAATGAGCTCATAGAATCATCAATTAGATTTGATATGGTAGAATTTGAATTTTTTAGGAATATAGAAATTGATAAATTTTCAATTTTGGATGCAATTGTGTTACCTTTTTTTTTTAATCAAATTGAATGTATATTCATATAATTAGATGTATGCATGAGCTAATAGAATTATCAATTGCATTTGATTTAGTAGAATTTGAAAATTTCCCAATTTTAGGAATATATAAATTGGAGAATTTTCAATTTTGGGTGAAATTGTATTATGTTTTATCAAATTAAATGTATATTCATGTAATTCGATATATAAATGAGTTAATAGAATCATTAATTGCATTTGATTTGGTAGATTTGATTTTCCCCAATTTTAAGAACATAAAAGTTTGTGAATTTTCAATTTTAGCTGAAATTGTGTTATGTTTTATCAAATTAAGTGTATATTCATGTAATTAAATGTATGAATGAGATATTAGAATCATCAATTGCATATCTATGATGACTTATGTATGTTTAATCAATTAAAATTAGTTTTTTTTGTTTAATGCCTTAATTAATTACATTGATTTTGATAGGTAAATAGAAGGTAATTTTACTTCAAACACTACTGATGATGTTTAGTCCCTTCTAGGAAATTTGATGATCTGACACGAGACCATAGTAAATTGGTTCCTAACTCAAGGAGCTAGATCATATGCAATTATTGTGACAAGACTTTAAGGGGTGGAGGAATCACAAGATTGAAGAGACATTTGGTAATAAAGGGTGGTTTGGAACCTTGTAAAAGGGTTCCTTATAATGTGAAGTAATAGATGAAGATTTTGATAAAGTAGTATCAATTAGAGAAAGACAGAGGAGCCAGACTAAGTTTTAACATTGGAAATATGAGTTCATCTTTCATAAGTGGTGGAGCTGATCTTAATAGAGATGATGTTAATGAATTTGATATTGGAGGACTTTCCATCCCTTCTACTCAATAAGAAGGGAGAGGTTTAGGCAGTAGTGAAGTTAAACAGAAAAGAAGGAGTTCATTTATTAGTTTTTTTTTGGATTCAAGAGTAGCTCTAAGAGTTCAAACTTTTATTCGTGTCACGATACAAATAAGAGAAGCAAGTAAGCAAGTTGATATAGCTATGGTTACATGGTGGAATGATGTAGGTGTGCCATTTTATGCTACTCAGTCACATTATTATTAACCTATAGTGGATGTCAATGCCTCATATTGTTTTGAATGTAAGGTTCCTTCGATGCATGACTTTAGAGGTAAACTTCTTCCCAATTGTGTTTCTGAAATGAAACACTCTTTGAAAGAGAAAAGGATAAGCATTTTCATATCTTGTTTATATAATCTAAGTTTAAAATGAAAATCAAAATCAAAATAAAGGAAGAAAAAGAAAGAAAAAGTGTGAAAAGTGTAAAGTAAGCCAGTTTTCATTCACTCTGATGCTTCAAACTAATTAGTTGAAGTTAAAGAGTAGTGTTAGTAGCCAGTTGATGTGTAGTAACTTAATCAAGTAATAGGGAATGTTCACAAAAAAATGATTATTTTCGCGTCAAAATATTGAATGACCTCTCATCTAAGCCATAAAAGCTCACATTATTGTTCTATAATTGTGCTTAATGGTTAAAAGATTTGATTTTATTTAAAAGTTGAATCATTTTGCTTTGGGAATGTTCATTTTATAGTTAAAAATGACTTATGCAATTTAAGTTGAAGTTTGAAAGAATATGAAGTTTTTAAAATATTTTTGTTAATTTACATGCTTGGTTAATCAAATAACATCTTAATGATTTGTTTGATGATTGAATAACTAAGGAAAAAATTCAATGATATGGTTTCATGGATTGCTTATTTTCCCTACAATTATATGTTATTTTGAAATTGATGATGGATCAATTTGCTTGAGGACAAGTAAATTTTTAAGTGTTAGGGAGTTGCTTGGTGCATAATTTATAAAGTTTTCCATGACAATTTGATACACAGTTACCAAAAAGTTGACGGTAAAATGTTTAATTCACCTATGAATATATTTGATTTTCATATTGAAGCTCAATAAAGTGAAAATAAAAGAAAATATGGAGATTGGATGAAAAACAAAAGTAAAACAGTGGTATAAATTATTCCTACATTTAACCTTGCTAATCCATGTTTAAGTCAACTTTCACTGTCAAATAGCAGTAGTAAAATGACACCATTAAACCTCCTTTTAAGTGCCATTTAAGTAGAAATCGAGATATTTCTAGCTGGATCTTCATTTCTATTGGCTGTAATTTGTTCCACTTCCTTCTACCTTGTAGGAGACGTATAAGAGAAAGCAGAGAACCTATTTTCACAGTAATTAAAGCAGATTAGAGTAGCTGAAACTTGGATTTAGCTTAGGATTTTCTTTTCTTTCTTTAAGTTAGATTTTCTTCCATTCTTCTTTTCTAGCCTTTGTATTAAGTGTTTTTAGGTTCTTTTAAAGATTCCAAGGAGTTTATATATGCAATTGGAAGTCGTCTATTAGTTTGGATATAATTTGGTGCTTTCTAAACTCATAATCACTTGTATCTTAATCCTTTTTTCATGCATATGCAAGAACACGTTGTGTATGGTTGAATCTAATTTTTCTTAGTTATATATAATGTTTTAATCTAATTTCTTTTTAAAGATAGGCTCTTAAATGGACTAATTGAGTTCTAAGTACATGATCAAATGATAATCATTGTTTACTTTGAGTTCTTAATGCTTAATTATAGCATTGCCTTAAGATAGTGAAGGACCTAGATTAGATATTTCAACCAATCCATAATTCAATTAAGTCATTTAAAGCTTAATCCTTAGCTAACTAGTTAATTTGACAATTCTTAGGTCTTAGTAGCTCTATTGATGATTGTAAGTTGAGTGACCTAATAGTCAATAACCTTCTTTGTAGGTTATACTAACTGGAGTTGTAAAATACTCCACTTTATTACTTATTGATTAGTATACTTTTCATTATTGTTGGTTTTGAATTTGTTAAAAGGAAGTGTTCTTAATTGCTTAATTTTATAATTAATTTGGATAAATTAGACCTAAACCAACTCATAACAAACATGAAGATTTGAGATCTTAGTTACTGAAAATCTAAACACGGGAAAGGAAAGGAGCCCTACACTTCACACCCACCACCAAAACAAGAAAAAAGAGACCTCCATTGATAGCTTTGATGAAGAAGGAGAAGGATGGGAGACTATTGTCACCATAATGGAAGGCAATAATAAAAGGTTTAAATGGTACATGGATGTGATAGAGGCATAATTGAAGCTAATAGCAAACCAATAATGTTACCACACAAAGAAGTTATTAAAATTCTTTGTAGTCTAAGGGGTCCATTTTCCCTCTCCCATACTGTCCCTGCCACAATGCCCATAAGAGCTCTAACCCTCATCTCTTTAATTTATGTATATTGCATAATGTCTATTTTCTTGTTTATTTATTCATTGTGTTTCACTTTCCACACTGAGAAAAATGCATTATTTAAGTATATGAAAATGGTGCATACATTTTTCATGTTTGTTATTATGGGAGTGCATGTGCTTTATATTTAAAAGTGGATTATGATACTTGTGTATTCATTTTGTGCATTTTGTTGCATTAATTGTTTCTTTCATTGTTTATGTGCATATGTTTGAGTGTTTAAATGAAATGAAATTGAAAGGAATTAGCTAAATTAGTAACATGGTTATTTAAATAGTAAAGACGCATTATCTTGTGAAATTTACATTTGAGCGTCCTTCCATTAAATTTACAAATTAACTAGGATATTGTATCTGTTCTTCTATTGAGTACACTTATTTAGATGCGCTTCTATTAAATTAAATTTAACTTAGCAGGCATCATTAGTCATTTTTATGGGAATGGAGTGATTAGAATGAAATAATGTAGGCTAAAAAGTTTAAAGTGAAGTAAATGCAAAGTGAATAAATTATTACTTTGTTGGCCTCAGTTAAAACTAAGGTTAAGGGTAGAGCTAGTAGCCAGTTGTGAGTTGTTATATAGTTGAGATGACAAAATGTATACCCTCATGTAGAAAGACTAAAATGACACTCCTACCAAGTTCAAAAGAACATAACCTAGTTAAGTAACCAGGGAACACTCACAATAAAATGTTAGCCTTTGTATCAAAAGACTAGGTAATTTTTCAAAGTAATGTGAATATTTTATGCTTAAATTTAAAGTAAAACTATTGATTTTTGTTCAAAATGTCAAAACATGATCTTGAGGAGTTACTTAGTGATAGCCTACCTTTTAATTGGTTAAATAAGGATTAATGCATGCTTATAAGTGCCATTGATGTAAGAATAGGGCGACAATATCCTAATCAAAGTTTTTATCAATTTAAAGACATTTGAATGCGAATGAGTTAATCTCAAATCTTATAGGAATGATATTAATTATACTATAAAGATACGATTTGTATACTTGTGGTATAGCATAAAACAGTAAACAAATCTTTTCACATGAGCACAAGATCTACGTGACCTATATATCTATATTTCGTTAACTATGTTAGTAAATAAATTACAAAGTCAACTTTTTAATTAGAATTGAATGAATTTTAGAAGGTTTGCCACTAAATTCAAAAGTTTTAATAGTTTCACACTAAAGTGAAAAAAAAAGCCTAAAACGCTAGGTATTAATGAATTTATTATCTCTAAAATGCAAAAATCTGATAGGGATGCATTTTATAGTATTTCTATATGTGTTTCAATGCCATTTCATCCTTATTTTATTATTTAAATGCTTAATTTGTGTTCCTTTTTTCATTTACATGCAGATTTGACTTTAAGGTATAAATACAAGTTGAAAGGGCCAAGTTTTGAGTAGAATTGGAGAAAATTTGGAACTATAAGAGGTGTGGAATAAATTTGAGGACCTAGAGCATCCACCTTTGAGGTTCCACACCAAATTTCAAGGTTATATGACAAGCCATGAAGTTTTCACAAAGAAAAGATTAAGACAAGTTCAGTTGAACTCCAAATTTAGTATAGGTGGTTTTAGGTTGCATTAGGAGTACTTTCAAAGTTCAGATTGATATGATTTTTTATAGGTTATAAGATCATCATGTTAGGAACCTACATACCAAATTGATCGAAGGTGCGTAGGAGGAGTTATAGCAGAAACGACGATTAGAGGTCGAAGTTGTCAAATTTCAGGGAGTAAAATGACCCCTATAGAATAGCACCCCTAAGGCCATAAATAGTGCCGTTGTACTCTCAAAACCAAAAAATAAAAGTACTAGAATGGCTTCATTTTGTGATGAACCCTAAGTATAAAAGACAGGCGTCGTTCTTAGTCTTGGGAGCCCCTCCTTTTGTGATTTGTAGCCATGTCTTCTTAGTTTTAGGGGCTTTTCTTTGTAGTTTTTCTTTCTTTTTTCAATTCTAGCTTAGTTTTCCTCCTTTGTATTATTTTCTCTTTATTTTTCTTTATTTATTTTGTGTTCTAGACCTTAAATATTTAATATTTGTTTTATTTTTCTATTATTTCTACATTTATTGTATTCTTGTATTTAGCTTAGTTTCCCTTGAATATTTGTGTTGAACCTTTAATATTTACTTAATGTATGGTGTTTTTGTTATTTTCTAGCTTTGGGTTTGCTAATTCCTTGTGTTTTATTTATTTTCCAGCCTTTATTTTTATTTATTTTATTATGTTCTTAGTTTTTTTAATTATTGTTTTAATTATTTTAGCAATGTTTAGCTAGTTTAGTCTTGGGATGGAATTGAATGGGCTTTGTGATATAGGATTAGGATTGAATTGGAATTTAGAATAAATGACATGAATTAGGGATGAATTCTTAGGATTGGCCATCCTAGGTATAATTTATAATTTAATTGCTAGGTAGAGGCTTGTGATATGTAATCATTCATAGCTAATATCACAACTGGCAGTAGGTTAAGCAGATATGTAGGTAAACTTACCTAATTAATCTAGGATTCCAATTCTCTAAGTTACATAATCCAAGCTTGCGAGATTGTGGCTTAGGTTAGTCATTCCTTAGTTTATTAATGCTATCGCATCATTAAATCTAGAGAGCTTTTTCTAGATTGTCTTGTGGTTAGGGGTAGGTTTTCTATTGTATAGGACTTATTTAAAAATTGGAGGAATTAAGAGTTTGAGAGCTTGTTCGATCCTATAGGCTAGAATCTTAGACCAATCGCAAGTTATCTATTTCGAGGATCAATTATAAGTCTAAAATCCCCAATTTATCTTCCACCCAGCTTTCATATTTCTTGTTTTTTTCTTATTTGTTTTTTTTTGTTTCGTTGATTGTCTTTAGTGTTTAGTTTTAATGTATTTCAGGGTTTTTTTTCCTTTTAGGCAGCATTAGAATAGCTTTAGCATACTCTAGCTTCTTGTAGGATGGACCCTGACTCACCTTAACAGGTAGGTTAGGTAATTTTATTATTTGGTAGCTTACGACAAGCTCACCAAAATTCGTAAGCCATATACACCCATAGTCTGTTAACTACTTCAATAAATAATTAACGAAATCAACCTTGTTAAACCAAAGTGGTTCCAATCATGTTTTTTTATGATGACAAAACATTATTATTACTAATATTGTTTTTGATGCATTTATAAGATAGGTTAATGTTTAAAGTGAAAGAAGATAATTGTGGAGCCTAAGGTAGAAGAGTTCAAGTATTGAATGATCAAGAATGATCAAGGATCAAAGGATAAAGTTTGATAATCAAGAGTGAAGATCAAGAGATTAAAGATTAAAGTTTGGATAGGTTTAGGAAAATTTTTTAAGGTGTAAGTGTCCTAAACTTGATTCTTAATCAATGCTTGAAAAGGGCTCTCACATTTGCATGATACATTTGCATATATGCATATAAGGGTTAAATTGTGATTTTAGAAATTGATTGAATTTGATTAGGCCATTGACATGTTAAGAATTGAATTATAATGAAATTTAGGCTAAATGTTGCATAATCAAGAATTAATGTGATGAATTGTTTTAGTGTATGCTTCTTGATGATGTTTAAATGAATTAAAGTGTTAATTGAAGTTATATATGTGCATTTGAATTTATTTAAATTAATTTGTGATGTGAATTTGGTTTTATGGAAGGTTCATGAAGTTTATAAAAAGGATTAAAATTTTTTATGAATGAAAAGTTTCATAATCAAGGAATTTCTTATGTTTAGAAAGAATTGAATTGTTTTGATGATTCAGATAGCCTTGAATTATGTTTTAAAACTTATTTGAAGTGATAATTAATGTTGAGAATTTGTTTGAAAGGGTTCATAATTGATTTGGAAGGGTTCATAGTTTAGAGGCTATACGATGGGCTCCCAAGACCTTTGTATTGGGTCTATTTCTAGAGATATGTATGGTGGGCTTTAGGACACCGTATACCTCCCCAAAGACTGCGTTATTGGTCTTGACAATGTAATAACTAGTTGGTTTATGAGTTTTTGATGGATTTTTAACACATAAACGGCTAGCTTTTGTTCCTAACATCTCTAACTACTAGTTAACACTATATGTAAGTGTTCTAAAGCCTTCTAAACTCTCTTGATGTCATTTTTATCAAAGATCAAAGCCATCAAAGTCTTTATACTCAAAGTTTGGAAGTTTTGTTACTGCCCTTCTCTCAGTTTCATGTTTCTCATTTTAAATTCATTTATGGGTTTATAAAATTTGTGTTTCCTTTAGTTTAGACATATAAGAAGTTGATAAAGCTTTCATTTGATTTTTTGATTCATTATTTCATTAGATTCAAGCTTTCAGAGTCTCTACACCAAAATTGTCTTCGTTTTAGTTCAATTTCTATGTTTTTCAATTTTCAGAATACAAATATGTTTTTCTTTCTTTAAAATTATTATACACAATTTGTTTAAAGTCTTAAGAGTGCAACAAACATTTTATTTTAATTTTTAAGTTGTTTGAGCTTTAAGAACACATATTGCTTAAAACTATCCAACTTTTATGTAGCCCTGTTGTTCATCTCAATTTGAATTCTAAATCTATTTTTAGTGCTGCAAATTTATTATTTTTAGGTTGTTTAAAGTCTTAGGAGGTTGTGTATTTGAGCTTAATTTTGCAGGTTACCGCAAAGCTGTCCAAGTTTGACTTTTTTGCTTTTGTCTTGATTTAATCCATTTGTTTAATGCTATAAAATTGTGTTTGTTATTGCCATTTATTTTGAACTGATAGATTAATGTTTCAGTTAGTTTGTTTTGTTGATCGGATGCCATTTGATTGGTTAAATATGTTTGTTTATAGGCTGGAATATTTAGACTACACTATTTTGACAAATTGTGTGCATCTTGCTTTAATATGATTTTTAAATGTTATAATTTCATTTCTGTTGCTTCAATTGAAATTTTTATGATCTATTTAGTTTATGGAGGCTTGTCATATTTTAGTTTTCCTCATAAAATTTCAAAATTGATTATATTGCATGAGCTTTAGTGAACCACCATTAAAGGCATGATTTGATTACATAATTAGGGGAATTGCTTTGTGTTAATTGTTAATTAGATTATAGGCTACTTTGTGCCTTTAAAATAGATTTGATAGGTTTCTCTTAGCTTGTAGAAAACAAGATTTGAATTGCATAAGTATTTTATTGGAAATTGGATTGATTTATGCCTTGTATGTGCATTAGGGAAAGCATAAGGTATAAGCATTGCATTTGTTGCATTTAAGCCCTTATCTTGTTTTGATTTTAATCAAGGTTTGATAAGCTATATAAGCTTGAATAGAGGCTTTGGTAGCTTGAGTTTGAAGCTTGTTTTAAGGGATAAAAATTATACAAATTAATTGAGTTTCAAGGATTACTCTTCACCCATTAGATGTAAGATTGTTGGGTTCCTGTTGTCTCTTATAATTTAACATTGTTATATAGGTTCCTCTTAATCTTTGGACAAGATTGGATTCGATTACTCTTCACCTTAAAGTAAGATTGTAGAGGTTCCTCTTGACTTTGTAATCAAGATTGCAAAGGTTCCTTTTGGTCTTATAATCAAGATTGTTGTAAAGGTTCCTCTTGGTCTTATAATCAAATTATTGTAAAGGTTTCTCTTGGCCTTATAATCAAGATTTTTGTAAAGGTTCCTTTTGACCTTATAATTAAGATTGTTGGAAGGGTTACTCTTCATCCATTCAAAGTAAGATTAGTACTTTAGTAAATTTCCAATAAGTAGTTAGAGAGAGGACGTAGTCTATCTTTAGGGTAGGCGATCCTCTATAAATCTTGGTGTTTATCTCTTCCTTTATCTCTTCATATTTTTGCATTGGTGTTTTCTTTATTATTAATTGAATTTTTTTAATATTGGCTTAAGCATAACCTTATCATTTAGATTGAATTTTGTTTAGAGAATTCATTTAATTGAAATTATTCTAAGATGTTTAAAGTGTTTTAATTTGCAAAGAAACTTTTAAACACCCAATTCACCCCCTCTTGAGTACCATAGGGCTTACAAAGCTTTTGTCATGAGTTGATTGAGTTTTAGAAGTTTAGTCATTACATTAAGAAGTTTTAAAAAATTTGACACTAAATTGAAAAAATCTTGAAAGATTGGACACCAGTGAATCTATTATCCTATTTCTATATTGCTTCCATTAAGATAAGTGCTCGTGAATAAAACATACATATTTTAGGCATGATTTATAGCTTGTTAGGAGAAGTTTTGGATGTAATTGCACGTGATTTTCATGCAAGTTTAGTTAAAATCCTTGAATGAGATGTTAATCTTATGATTTTGATGATTTATCACTTTTAATAGGATTTTGGAGAAAAATTTGACATACTTTTGGGATTGCAAATAATGTGGAGTTAATTTGGCATTCAAGAATATCAAGTGCATAAAGAGAAGAATAAGAGAAGCTTAAACATGCACTAGTTTTGGTAAGGTGAATTTGGTGAGATATTAGATACACTTCTAGAGTTTAGATTGATATGGGGCTAAGTGGGGTGCAAGAGCATCATGTCAAGAAGCTTTATATCAAATTTCATGGTCAAAGGACAAGTAAAGAAGAAGATATGGTGAAAAGACTGCAGGAAGGCATAAGTTAAAAAGTAGCCCAAATCGTGGCCAGTGGGTAGAGAATCTGTGGTCCAAAGCATGAGGATTCTTAGGAAACACGTCCTTTACCTTAGTTTTGTGATTTTTGAGGGCTTCGAAGCCTTAACCAAGCATAATTCAGCCATCACTCTAAAGAAGACAAGTGCTAGGCCCTTCCCAAAGGTGTTCATATAATAAGCACAATGGATCTAAACACTTTGAATTAAAGATCAAGAATTGAATTTCATACATCAAACATTAAGGATTCAGGGATTCAAGATATCTTCACCAGGACATTTCTTAATTCCTTATTTCTTATATTTGTTTGTATGATTATTTCAATGTATAAGGACTAACTTTATCTTAGGATTTGGATGTAATAATCATTGATATTCTTGGATTAACACTTGAGTTAACATTCTAGGATCTATGCAATGGGCCCTTATACCGCTGTATTACCCTTTAGACAATTGTATTGGTACTTGTCAGTGATCAAAAATAAGGATAGAAGAGTCTTTTCATAAAACCTCAAATTACCCTAATTGGAAAGGGTATAAAAGCCTAAAAAAGGTGGAGGGGTAGGCATAATGGGGGAGAATACACAAACTTACGAATGTATGAAGTTTTTGCTTTGTTCTTGCATTTTTCTTCATTCTCTTAGAACCTTAGGTTACGTTTTTATTTTACTGTGATTCCAATATGTTTAATAAGTGGTTTTAGGTAGTATTATTCCTGATTTACAATATTTGAGTGTTTTTATTCAAGTATTTTCGTATCTTAATGCTCTACTATGTTTAGATTAGGTGTTTTACGAATTTTATGGTTAAAACTCTTGAGTAATGTATAGATGTTTGGTTTTAATTCAATAAAATGATTTATTTTCTAGTTTTGACCCTTATCTTAGTTATTTGTTTTTGGATTTATGTTGTTTCAGTTATGTTTTAGTGGACTAATGATTGTTTAGTAGAAAAAGTCATTGTTATCCTTAGGTTTATGATGTGTGTGTTTAGGTTATACTTTATATTTTAATTTTATGCATGTTTTTAGATATTAGATCATATGACTTCAATTTCTATCATGTTTCTAAGTGATAAATGGTCTAATTTAAATATATTTCATCCTGGGTTTTGTGCTTTTGGTGCGAACTAAGTGATTGTTATAGTAAGAATCCTATATTTTAATTAAATTAGCATTGAAACTTGATTTCGATCACGTATTTCATATTTTCCAGCCTTGATTTCCTTTAATTAAATATGGGTTTTGTCTATTTAATTTTTATTTTGATTAATTTGAGCATGTTTGCATAGTTCTCTAAGGGTTTAAAGGAATTTTAGGGATAACGGGTAATTATTTATGAGAATGTAATTGAGTTCTCTTAAGTTTAGTAGTTTGGTAAGTGTATTTTTATACTATGTTTCTAGGTTGTTTTTAGATGTTTTAAGTATTGTTTGTGTGTTTTAAACTTAGTTAGTATGAAAATCTACATCCCTTTTTATTATCTTTAGGTGTTTAATTGTTTTTGGTATTACTTAGTGTTTAAGGGAAAAATATGAACTAACTTGAATGATGGGTTTATGCACTTTGATGTTTGAAATTGTAGGTAACGAATGAGACCTGAAATTAGCATCAGTTTTCGTACTAAAATTTTGGTGATGCATTAGATTCCTTTAAAGAGCTCAGATTGTAACACAATTTTACAGGGAGCTAGAACAACATGTAGGAGCCTACATATCAAATTTCAGGTCAAAAGGAGGTCTGTGGACAAAGATATAATGAAAATACAAAGTAAAGGTTAATGCTGAAAAAAGGTGATTTGGGAGGGTGACATGGAAAAATGTGTAAGGACATGTTTTATGAGTTTTTGGGATTAAAAGGTCATAGGAATTAACCTAGCAGCTAGATTCTGACCCTAGGAGAGATCCAAGATAGAAATTAAGGTTTTTGCTGAGAAAAGAAAGGTGGAGAACTCAATTTTGGAGAGGAGACTAAAGATTTAATAAGTGATATCCCGATTTTCCTAAAAAGGAGGCTTGAACATACACCATTAGTTTTCTCTTTTCCTTTTCCTTACTTTTGATCTTTAATCTGAATAGTATTTGTTTGAATGTGATTATGGATAGCTAAATCTATTTTAGGGTTTATTCTTGAATTGTTTATCCAACTTTATTCTTATTGATTTAATGCATAGTTGTTTATGTTGATTGTTAAGCTTATAATCACTTCAAATCAAGAGATTGTTTTGATTTATTTGAGTTAGGGTACGCAATGAGAGCTGGTAACTTAATGGACCTGCAATTAACAGATTAATAAGTGGTTGAAGAGAGATCTTAACTATTTTATTAATTACCTATAATTCTATCTTACTTTAATTAGGGACAATTAGTTACACCTTGAGAGAGGGTAATGAAACTTTAGTAAATCTTGGATCAAACACAATTAAATCGATAAGATAAAGGAGGATAAATAAGGATAGAGTAACCCCTAAGTCTCCACTATTGAGTATTTTCTTTGTTATACTTTTTCTACGATTATTTACATTCAAGTTTTGTTAGTTTAAGTTTAATTTTTAGTTTCTACCATCTTATTTTACCTTAAACAAAGTGAGTTCAAATATTTAGGTGTCTAGATTTAATCCTCGTGGGATCAATATCAGTTATACTATAAGTTACGATCTGTATACTCGCAATGTAGTTAAAACTAAAACACAAGTTTTTAACGCCGCTGACAGGGATTGATATTTTAGCATCTTACTTGATTTGGGTAACTTTGATTTAAGCTTTATTGATACTTTTCCTTTTGTCTTTGCAGGTGTATGAACACAAGGAGTACGGGAAAATCCACCGAAGTGAGTGATGAAGAGCTCTTAGATATAAAAGGACACGAGCGAGAGCTGAGAAGAGTAAAATGCAAAGACATTATACAGGGAAATATAACTGAAGAAGGAGAACAAGGAATGGCCTAGAGAAATTTGATGGACTTTATGAGGCCCAGATTTAGTATGCAAGAAGTTGCAAGGCCTGCAGTTACGATAAACCATTTTGAAATCAAGCTAGCACTCCTGAACATCCTCCAGAATAGTGTCCAGTTCTATGGATTTTCAACGGAAGATCCTAATGCTCATTTATCCAACTTTTTGGAGATATGTGATACTTTTTGGTTTCAAGGTATGTCTGATGATGTCGTGAGACTTATAATATTTTCTTTCACTTTGAAGGATAGAGCGAAGGACTAGTACAACTCGCTCAATTCAGGACAGATTACTACGTGGGAGCAAGTAGCCCAAGCCTTCCTTGCTAAGTACTTCCCCTTGACAAAAACTATAAAGATCATCAAGGAAATTACAAATTTTCAACAAGGTGATTGGGAGACATTATATGGAGCTTGGGAGAGGTTCAAAGAGTTATAGAGAAGTTTCCCTTATCACAACCTTCGAAGAGAGTTCCTTTTGCAAATATTATACAATGGTGTAAATCATAATACAAGGGGAACCATAGATGCAGCTGTTGGAGGCTCTTTAATGTAGAAAAATATTAAGGCAGCTTATGATCTTCTAGAGGAGTTGGTAAGCAACAATTGTATGTGGTCCAGTGAGAAAAGCAGACAAGGGCCAAAGGTTGAGCTTGTTTATGTGTACTGATGAAAAGATTATGATGAGTGTAGTAACTTGATATTTAAGTTGCTGAAGTTTGAAAGATTGCATGCACTTAGTCTCTTTGAAAATGAATTGATGGAATGTAACAGTTGTGTTTAATTTGCTTGAGGACGAGCAATGGTTTAAGTGTGGGGAAGTTGATAAGCGTGTTTTTATACTATGTTTCTAGGTTGTTTTTAGATGTTTTAAGTATTGTTTGTGTGTTTTAAACTTAGTTAGTATGAACTTTTACATCCCTTTTCATTATATTTTAGGTGTTTGATTGTTTTTGGTATTTTTTAGTGTTTGATGGTAAAATATGAACTTACTTGAAGGATAGGTTGATGCACTTTGATTTTTGAAATTGTAGGTAATGAACGAGACCCGAAATCAGCATTAATTTTTGTGTTACAATTTCGGTGATGCATTAGATGCCCTTATAGAGGTTGGATTATAATGAAATTTTACAAGGAACTAGAAAAACATTCTAGGAGCCTACATATCAAATTTTAGGTCAAAATGAAGTTTGTGGAAGAATCTGTAATGAAAATACCAAGAAAAGGTCAAAGCTAGAAAAGCTTATTTGGTAGGGTGACGTGGTCAAATGTGTAGGGATGTGTTTTATGAGTTTTTAGGATTAAAAGGTCGTGGAAATTAACGTAGTAGTCAAATTATGACCCTAACAGAGATCAAAGATAGAAATTAAGGTTTTTGTGGAGAGAAGAAAGGTGGAGAACTCAATTTTGGAGAGGAGACTAAAGATTCAACAAGTGTTATCCTGATTTTCCTAAAAAGGAGGCTTCGACATACACCATTACTTTTCTCTTTTTCGTTGCCTTACTTTTGATGTTTAATCTACATAGTATTTGTTTGAATATGATTATTGATAGCTAAATCTATTTTAGGGATTGTTCTTGAATTGTTTATCCAACTTTATTCTTATTGATTTAATGCACAGTTTTTTGTGTTGATTGTTAAGCTTATAATCACTTCGAATCGAGAGATTGTTTTGATTTTTTTAAGCTAGGGTGCGCAACGAGAGTTGGTAACTTAACGAACCTACAATTAATAGACTAATAAGTGGTTGAAGAGAGATCTTAACTATTTTATTAATTACCTATAGGATTGCTTCACATCTAGTTGAGTATTTAGGAAAGGTTTTGTAGATTGAGAGATTGTAAGACTAATTCTATCTTACTTCAATTAGGGACAATTATTACATCTTGAGAGAAGGTAATGAAACTTTAGTAAATCTTGGGTCAAACATAATTAAATCGATAAGATAAAGGAGGATAAATAAAGATAGAACAATCCATAAGTCTCCACTATTGAGTATCTTCTTTGTTTTACTTTCTTCTACGATTATTTACATTCAAGTTTCCTTAGTTTAAGTTTAATTTTCAATTTCTACCATCTTTTTTTTACCTTAAATAAAGTGAGTTTGAATCGTTAGGTGTCTAGATTAAATCCTTATGGGATCGATATTAATTATACTATAAGTTGCGATCTGTAAACTTGCAGTGTAGTTAAAAGTAGCAAATATAGTTTAAAGCTTAGGTTAGATGGGAACATAGGTTTAATGTCATGGATTAGTTATTATCTATATGATCGATCATCTTTTACGTAGTTTCCTAATCCGAAAGCTAGGGTTGAGCAGGTGATATGTAATAATCCACAGCAATTCCAGAAAGTAGGGATAAACTAGTTAGATTTGTGGGTAAACTTAGCTAACTAGTCTAGGGTTCTGATCCTTAAAGTTACACCTTCCGAGCTTGTGAATAGGAAGCCTAAGTTAGTCATTACT
Organism: Pinacopodium congolense; assembly: GCA_028565735.1. NCBI lineage: Eukaryota > Viridiplantae > Streptophyta > Magnoliopsida > Malpighiales > Erythroxylaceae > Pinacopodium > Pinacopodium congolense. The sequence continues at coordinate 18,214 of JAOXYD010068763.1, read as the reverse complement.
TAGTACCTAATGCTTCTTTGCTATTAAACTTTGAGAGCTTATTCGAGGTTATAGCAGAGTTAGGAGTATTTCTAGAGCTTGTTAGATTCACTTACTTTCAAGGGACTGAGGGTTTGATATCTTGTTCGGACACATAGGCTAACATCTTAGCTTAAGTAACTTATATCTAGGTTTAAGGATCAAAGGTTGTCCAAAAATCCTAACGATACCTTTAGCCCATATCTTTGCTATTGTTGTTAATTTATCGTCTTATACTTTGTGTTTATCCTTTTTGTTGTTTTTGTTGCTTCTTAATTATTTTAATTCTCACAGCTTTAGGTTTTCTTATTTTATTTCACATATAAAATTTGAAATAGCGATAACCTTTTAACTCTCTATGGTTCGACCCTAACTCACCATACTACCTAGTGAGATTTACTTATGAATTTATTATTTGATAGTTTTGTGATGAGCTATCAAAATTTTGGCTTTATTTCCAAAGAGCTAGCATTGTTACTTGTTATATTTGGTGTTATTTTATTCTTTATTTATTGACCTTTCTCATCTTATTTTCTTTTTGGCATGTCCTAGAGCCCTCCAAAGCTTACAAGGTTGTGGAAATTTGATACAGAGAATAGAAGTTCTGTTCTTTCCCAATTTAATCTAATTTCGTTTTCTCTTATTATAGGTTGCACAAGGCTTCAACATTCCAAGTACATTCACCATACTCTAATACTTGAGAGCAAGAGTTCATCATCCAAAGTGGAAATTGACAAGAACTTCGAGGAGTCTTTAGAGGATGTTGAAATCGACATAGAGTAGTATTTGTGCACGTTAAAGGAGCTTGCAGCTCCTACCTTTTATCGTAATCTTATTTGCATTAATTATTCTAATAATGAACCTGACTTTGAGATTATACCTAGTCTAATTTGTGCTTTGTCTATTTTTACAAGTTTTAAGGATAATATCTCATTAGAATCTAACTATATCATTAACTCGAATAAATTTCTCAAGGAGTTCCATATCGCATGTTTGGGGATGAAACCTGCTCGTGTCACTGTAAATCAACTGAAGTTGAAAACCTTTCCTTTTACCTTGGTAGATGTAGCCAAAGAGTGACTTTATGATCTATCGACTGGTTTGGTTACCACTTGTGACCAAATGTAGCAAGTCTAGGTTCGAAGGCTATAAACATTCGAAAGGAGATTTGCAGCATTGGACAAAAGGGAGGAGAGTCCCTTCACGAGTGTTATGAGCATTTCAAAAAGCTGTGCAATAGTTGCCCAAATCACTAGATAAGTGAAAATTTCTTACTTAATATTTTTACAAAGGACTAATGCCTATAGATAGGAACATCATAGATGCAGCTAGTGGAGGGGTGTTAGTAAATAAGGCACTAGATAATGCAAAGAGGTTGATAGCTACCATGGCATCCAACTTACAATACTAGGGTAGTCGGAACAACATCTCCACTTATACATCGAAAAATAAGGATGTTACTATCTCGAGATTGGAGCAACAATTCATAAACCTCACATCATTGGTGGAGCAAGCCATTGTTGGAAAGGGGAAGGACAAGGTATGCGAAATCTATTATTTATTTGATCATTTAATTGATTCTTGCCCTATTTTGCAGGATGACCAATAGGTGTTCGCTATCAGAACATGGTCAATAATACATATAATATGGGATGGAAGGATCATCCAAACTTATGTTATGGGGGAAACCAACAAGGAAGTGGCACCAATTTTAGACCACATAGCAGTAACATGAATATAACTCTCCATCTATCTTCCACTAACCGCAACCAAAACCTCCTCTACCTTCTTCATTTCAAGTTGGAGGTATGTTGTTAGACGAAATTGTGAAAAATGTGGTTACTAATACTTTGCAATTTCAACAAGAGATGACGAGTAACATCAAGAATTTAGAAACCTAGAGAAGCCAGATAGTAGACACTGTGGACAATATACAAACCCAAGTCTCCAGTCAACTGAAGCAAAATCTAATAGAGAACGTGTCTTCCATCTTTATGAGAAGCTCTAGGCAAGAAAAGAGGGAGGTATTAGAAAAGAAAGAGGATTCGATGCCTCATAAGGTACGTGGCATATAACTTGTATTAATCCTCATCATGATCAAGTTCCTTTTTCTAGTAGATTGGCCAGGAGAGAAGATATAGTGAAGCTAGAGGAGAAGCAAAAGGAGTAGAAGGGGGAGCTAGAAAAGAAGAAGCTCGAGGAGAAGCTAAAGGAGAAGAAGGAGAAGGAGCAAGCAATATTAGACATTTTCCATAGTGTAGAGGAGACTAGACCTATACTTGAAGCTACTAAGCAGTTTATAAAGGAGTGGACCATGCAGAAGAAGAAGAAGGATGAAGCAAAGGTGACTGTGAGGGTATTAGTAGTTATACTAGGAAGGCTACAACCTAAACATGGTGATCCTAGTATCTTCTCTATTCCATGTATAATAAATAACACAAGGTATAATCAATGCATGATAGATTTAGGAGCTTCTGTTAATATCATGCCATTATATGTTTTTTAAGCTCTCAAGTTAGGTTCTTTAAAAACTACTTATATTTTTCTTCATTTAGTCAATGACTCTAACATTTACCCTAAGGGGGTCTTTGAGGATGTCTTGATACAAATTCAAGATCTTGTGTTCCTTTCAAACCTCTATATAGTGGACATGTAGGACGAAGAGTCTTCCATTATGTTAGAAAGACCGTTTATAAAGACATCCTGTGTTGTTATTGATGTCGATAAGGAGGAGTTGACAATGGACTGTGATAGGAAATATCAAGTTCAACATCTACGAGGATAGACGACATCAATCTGACTGCGAACCAGTTTCAGGGGTGAATGTGGTTGGCTTATTCCTTCATTCATGCCATTCATATGTGGCATTCGTAGTTCCCTTAGATGTAAGATGAGGCACGAACGTCTAAGGGCCAAGCTTATAACTTTAACTAAGTGTTTATTGGAAGGCATCCTAACCTTATCCTTCAGTTTTTTGTGTTTTTTCTGCTTAAGTTCTGGTATATTTCATTTGAGTGTTTTATTTGATTTTTGTTTGTTTTGTTTGCAGGAATGTAAGAAAGAGACTGTGATTTCTAGTTTCAAGTTACTAAGTCCTCTCTGATTAAGGGGAGGATTCTGATTTCCTTTCTCCTACACATGTTCTTTTAGTTTTTTTAGGACATTGAGGATAATGTCTAATTTAAGTGTGGGGGTGGGGCAAGTTCAAAATTTTTACATTTGAGTTATTGTGATGTGTGTTAAATTATGAAATTCTATCATTATATTTGGAATGAGATTGAGTTGTGTATTTGAATTTGAACTAGGCTACTTGAATATAGGGAGAATCTTGTTGATTGATGGAAGTAATTATTTGCATAAACTTAGTAAAAAATTTGATACTTAAGTGATTAGGCAATGTGTGAAATCATGATGGGTTTTCATATAAGCCTATGTAAGGAATTGAGATTATATGACTACATTCCAAATTTATTTTTTTTCTTTGATGTGTGTGATGCTCCCTTAAGGAGATGACGTTTAAAATTTGCTCTAAATTGGTTTGACACTACTAGATACATGTTATATGGAAAGGATTAAGGCGTTCTTTATTTTCAACACTTTAACTTATATGACCCATCCTATTTATTATCCCTTATAACCCTTTTTAAGCTTTTAAACCTTTTTATTGCTTAAATAAGCACCCTATATTAAAACCCAAAAACCATTAGCCTTACCCAATTACAAGTCTAATAAAGTGCTAAGTGAGTATTTGATGCCTATAGTATAGGACTTTGGATTTACATTTTATTATGAGATGATTTAAAAGGTATCTCTAATCATATTATGTATATATTTGTTGCTACTATTTCCTCATTTTTTAATTTCTTTAAGTAAAAAAAGAAAAAAAGAAAAAAAAGAGAATAAAATATGGTAGCAATAGTTAGTGATAAGTAGTCAGTTGTATCACATGTATGTCTAAAAAATTATATCTGGTTGTCCTCTATACTTAGTACTTTTAGAACAATTGTGAGAAACCCTTCATATATTTATAACTCACCTAAGCCCAAGTCCCATTACAACCTTAAATTAAAGACCTTCTAATCAATGATAGCAAGTAATTTATGTAGAAGGGAATTAGTGAGTTTGCAAGTCTATGACAGTGTAGTCTCTTAGAACGAGTCTTAAGTGAAGCATCAACCCTTGAACAGTTGAGTGAAATGAGTGAACATCGTGAAGAAAATCCATCTTGGTTTTATGCTTACCTTTGATCAATGGTGTCTTCATTTGATTTTGTTTATGTGTATTAATGAAAACCAATTATGATACGTGTGTTGTAGCTTAATGTTTGAGTTTGCCAAAGTTTAAAAGATTGCATGCACTTGGTCTTTTTGAAAATGAATTGATAAAATGTAATTATTGTACTTAAGTCATTACTTGAGGATAAGCAATGGTTTAAGTGTGGAAGAATGTGATAGGGATGAATTTTGTTATGTTTTGATATGTCAATTGAATTAGATTCATTCCTATTTTTGATATAAAAGTGCTGAATTTGTGTTATATTATGCTTAATGACAGGTTTAGTCTCTTTAGCACAATTTTTGGGATCAAAGCATTAAGTTTCAGAAGAAATTAGAACAAAAATTGAGCTATACGTTGGGTTGGATAAAGCTATATGATAGGTCAGCATATCGTCGTATAGCTTTGAAGACTGGGAGCTATACGGTGGGTCCTTATATCATTGTATTACTCTTTATACTGTTATATTTGTACTTGATAGAAAAAAATAATAAGGACATAAGGGTCTTTTCACAAAACCTCAAATTACCTTTATTGGAAATGGTATAAAAGGCTAAGAAAAGGGGGAGTGGTCAGCGTATTAAAGGAGAACAAACAAACTTACAAAATTTTGAAGCTTTTCCTTTGTTCTTGCATTTTTCTTCATTTTCTTAGAGCCTTAGGTTAGGTTTTGATTTTTCTGTGATTCCAACCTATTTAATAATTTATTTTAGGTAGTATTGTTCCTCATTTACAATTACTAAGTTTTTTTATTCAAGTATTTCTGTATCTTAATGCTCTATTGTGTTTAGATTAGGTGCTTCATGGATTTTATGGTTAAAACTCTTGAGTAATGTATTGATTTTTGGTTTTAATTCAATAAAATGATTTCTTTTCTAGTTCTAGCCCTTATCTTAGTTATTTGATTTTGGATTTATGTTTTTTTAGTTCTGTTTCAGTAGTTTAATGATTGTTTGGTAGATAAACTCATTGTTATCCTTAGGTTTATGTTGTGTGTGATTAGGTTATGCTTTATATTTTAATTTTGTGCATGTTTTTAGATATTAGATTGTTTGACTTCAATTTCTACCCTATTTCTAAGTGTTAAATAGTTTGTTTTAAATACATTTTGTTGGGTTTTGTGTGTTTGGTATGAACTAAGTGATTGTTAGAGTAAGAATACTAGGTTTTCATTAAATTAGTGTTTAAACTTGATTTCGATCACTTATTTCATATTTTTCAGCCTTGACGTCCTTTAATTAAATATTATTTTTGTTTATTTAATGTTTATTTTAATTCATTTGAGCATGTGTAGCTAGTTCTGTGATTAAGTTCTTTTGATTTTGGTGCTTTAAATCCTAGGTTGGATGTGAGCTTAGGTTCAATGTCAAGGATTAGTTATTACCTCTAAACCCAATCACCCTTTAGGTAATTTCCTAATTCAAAAGTTAGGGTTGAGAGTGTGATATGTAATAATCCATAGAAATTCCTGAAAGTAGCAATAAACTAGTTGGATTTATAGGTAAACTTAGCTAACTAGTATAAGGTTCCAATCCTTTAGGTTACACCTTCTGAGCTTCTGAGTAGGTGGCCTAGATTAGTTGTCTCCCTAGTACTTAATGCTTCTACACTATTATACTTAGAAAGCTTATTCGAGGTTATAGTAGTGTTTAGGGTTGTTTCTAGAGCATTTTAGATTCACCTACTTTTAAGGGATTGAGGGTTTGAGAGCTTGTTTGGACCCATAGGCTAATATCTTTGTTGAAGTATCTTCTATCTAGGTTAGAGGATCAAAGATTGTCTGAAAATCCCCATTAAATCTTCAGCCTATTTGTTTGCTATTGTTGTTATTTTATGTTCTTCTGCTTTGTGTTTATCCTTTTTTTTGTTGCATCTTAACTATTTTAATTCTCATTACTTTAGAGGTTTTTGTTATCTTTCACCTACAACATTTGAAATATTGATAAGCTTTGAGGTCTTTGTGGTTTAACCCTAACTCACCATACTACACAATGAGTTTAGTTAGGAATTTATTATTTGATAGTTTTATGAAGAGCTATCATAATGAATTTTGATTTTTATAGAGATAGCCATCTCAATCACGAGTGTCAAGCATCCAGAAAATTTGTGCTTCACTTTATGAATTAAAGAAGTAATACTCCATTTTATTACTTGTTGATCAGTATACTTGCCATCTTTATTCTTGAAATCATTTTAAGAAATTATGTTTGATCTATTTGGTAATTAATTGAGGATAAAATTCATATTAAACCTATACTTAATATTGTTTCCAAGAAAAGCAAAATGATATTAGGAATAAATCAATGTCAATTACTCTAGAATGTAAATATTTGTGTGTTAAAACATTTTTTTGTGCCTAGATTTAGTCATTTAAGATGTGGGGGAAATATGATAATTGGCAAGATTGTTAATGGTATAAGCCAAAAGAAGAATGTTATGAATAGGCGAACCACGATGAATCATGTCATGAATCTTTTGCCTTTGATTATTCACTACTTTACCCTGATCATGAGGCTAGAATTTCAAAATTAATAGAAATGAAAGGTCTCATAAGGGAGCTTGGAAAAATGAAATCACCTATCGAAGAAAGTAGGGTTAGGGTCAAGGCTTTCTTAGAAGTGCAATTAGAGTCCTAAATAGATCAATTATACTGAACAATTAGAAAATTTTCGTTGTTTCATGGTCCCCTTGCTTTAGAATCTAGTGCACTAAATAATTTTTTATATGCATGATGAGAGCAAGAGCCTTCAATTCTGTTAAGAAGCATGATGATGATGATGATGATGATGTTTTTGAGTGCATTAATGATGAATAGGTTCTCGAAAGTGAAGCAGTCTTGAATGAAACAATTGTTGAGTCTATGGTTCAATTAGTTAGTGTTGAGGACAAGAATATGAGTGAATTAGAAAACCATGACATAAGAGCCATTCAATTTGAGCATGATGACTTGATTAATATTCATGACATAAGTAGGGATGAAGAGAAGCTAATAAGAGAACCACAAGAGTTTAATAAATCAGTTAATGATATGGTCTTTAAAAGTGATGAATTAATATAAATTAAGGTACCACAAGAGAGCATTGATTTTATAGCTGTTGCTACTTTTGATCCTAGGCCAAAAGTAGTGATTCTTAAAAAGGCATGCATTGTTTTTCTTAAAGGGTAGGATTTGTGATACTTTTGAACACCTACTTAAGTGTGTACGAACCTTGTGGGAATTAGTTTGGCCTTATGGAAAGAGTGGAATAAGTAAGTTGGAAGGTAAACGACATCATTTTTAACTCCCTAAGTCTTACTATTTAACTCCCTATTTCAGTAAAAAATGAAACCACTTCTTTTTTCTACTTCTTCTTCCTCTGTCGCTTGTGTTCTTTGAAGTTCTACGCATCTTTTTTCTCTTTTAGTTGCCCTAAATTGTTTATTTCTCAGCCAAATTTCACCTTCCTGGTCTCTAGTTTTCACAATTTCTTTGAAAATGATTATACCTTTAAATCACTCAAAATCTTCCTAGAATCTCAAGAAAATTACTACAACTCTTGGGTCATTGTTTATAATTGTAGGTATTTTTTTTTTACTTTTCTTGAGTTTTAGACATTCAATCACTTAGATTTTAGTACCATTATGTTAGAAAATTCATAAGCTTTCTAATGGTACCTATTATATTGCTTAATTTCATTGTCAAACATTTGAGATTGTTTTAAGAACTTGAATATTCTTTCAATCTATTCCGAAAAAATGTGTGAATTTTTTTGGTGTTTTTTTTTACTATTTTCAACATGTTTATTGAATAGTTTTAGCTTATATAGTGCCTAGGCAATCTCCTAGGGCTTTGAGTTTAAGAAACAAATCCTCATATGATAGTTTTCGATTCATAAGTTGAAATAATTACAATTGGTTCAAGGATTGCGTATCCAATAAGATCATTGTTGAGCGATATGTAACACCTAATACGGAGGCAGAGTTTTAGATTTTGCACTTTTTAAAGCTTTCTAGTGGTTGCCAATTCTGAATCTAGTGGGCCCCTATTGTTTGATGTTGGTCAAGGAGTTTTTTTTTGCTAACAATATGGATAAGAACAACTCTAATTTATGGGACATTCGTTCGATGGTTAGAGGGTACCTAATTTAAGAGATATTTATATTCATAAGGTGGACTGAGTTCAAGGTGATTCGGTTCCTTCTGATCCCTCATTTTCAATTGATGTAGATAGAGTCTTATTAGGTTTGGTTAGTCAACTTAGGAGAGGATATCCTACTAATCAGTTGTCTATTTGGGATTGTATAGCTGTGGCATTATTTAGTGCCAATGTGTCCCTGAGAGCTAGCAGTCTTACTGAAATTAGGTTCGATGATACTTATTTATTACATAAGATACTTCATAGGCTTAGAGCTATAGAGGGATTGCCCTTATTAGGATTTATTTTACAGAGCATAAGGAATGTAATCTGATTTACTTGCTAGATAAAGAACTTCTGCTTTTCTTGTTTGCTCACGAGGATTTTTAAAGTAGCAGTAGTCTCTTTAGATGGTGAGGTCATTGTTAGGGCAACCAACTCTATTTCCTATTAACTTTTAAAGCTTTAGACATATTACAAAGTTAGTGGGGAGTGAAGGATCACTACTTTTTTACCTTTACAGGCGGGTGAGAAAATTAATGATGTAGAGATCTTAGCATCTGCTCTTGTAGTGTCCCCCCGAGAAAGGTATTAGAGAGGTTTCCTCCGAGGACACTTCTAGTGTGCATAGGCCAGCTCTGGATGATCTTGTTCCGGCCTATGTACCTCCTGAACCACCTTTTAAGCCTTCCTATGGTGATATGATATGCATTTTTCTGAGGCTTGAGAGTTGCCTACTTCATATAGAGTAGTAAGTGGATAGTACAAATCAGCGACTAGTGAGGATAGAGCCACATCAGCAGGCATATGATTTGAGTCCCGATACTTAGTTTTTTAGATTACACATTTTGTTCTTGGATCATGTGTTTTTGGGTTTTCTTTCAGTATTTTAGTTGTAGTTTTGTTTCAGTTGTATTTTCCCTGCTTATCATATATTTTTTAGTTCTTTTGATGTATTCGGTCTATGATGTACTTTGACACTATTCATTTTTATATGGTATTTTTTAAATCATTATTGTCTTCTAGTGTTTTCATTTTCGATTTATCATTTATAGTTGATGTAAGCAAAGATCCAATTTCAAAATTCACTTCGACGAAGTGTTCAAAGTTATTATCATTATTCTGGGTGCTTTCTTTTCCTTTATCTCCCATTTTGTGGCTTATTTTTAATTTTGTGAACAATGGGGACAATGCTCAATTTAATTATAGGGAAGAGAATAGATTTTTTCATGCTTTACTTGTCTACAAGTTCATCTTTTTAAAGATAATTTATAATTTGTGGAATTATTTTTTATTTTGATGCATATCATTGACATTTTTCATTTTTATTGCGATTATTTTGATGAATTAAGATGTTGTATACTTAACTAATCATGTTTGTTAACATTTAAATTAGATCATTTCATATTATGGATGATGGATACTTGATCAAGCATTATGATTTTTTAGATATAAAATATATATTTTTAAAGTGATTTGGATCTTCTTTTAGACATTTCCATTTCTTTTTTTAAATCAAAATCAAAATCAAAATCAAAATAAAAATCAAAATGCAAAATCAAAAAGAAAAAATAAAAGAAAAAGTGCTTAAACAAAGTAAAAGTGAGCATGTTTTCATTCACTTCGTTGACTTTAAACCAATTGGTCAAAGTTAAAGAGTGCTTTTAGTAGCTAGTTGATGTGAGGTGATTTAATCGAGTAACTAGAGATGTTCATGACAAAATGTTTAGGTTCACTTAAAAAGATTGAATGACCTCTTAACCAAGTCATAAAAATGCATTATTTCTTTATAATTGTGCTTAATGTTTAAAAGATTTAATTTTGGATTAAAGTTGATTCATTTTTCTTTGGGAATGTTAATTTTGTATTTGGAAATGATCTTTGCAAATTAGGCTAAGGTTTGAATGTATATGAAGTTGTTTTAAGTTGTCTGTTAATTTACATGCTTGATTTCATATGACATCGTGATGATTTGTTTGATGATTGAATGATTAAGGAAATGTTTTAATGATATGGTTTGGTGAATTATTTATTTTCCTATAATTATAAGTTATTTTTGAATTTAATTATGGATTGATTTGCTTAAAGACAAACAAATACTTTAAGTGTGGGGGAATTGATAGGGGTTCATTTCATATGATTTTCCTTGATATTTTGATGTAATTTACCTCTATTTTGATTCTTGATTACTTTCTTTATTTCTTGAAATGTTTAATTTGCATATTGCAACCCAATTAAAGTGCAAATAAAGCACAATGTGAAGATTGGGGCAAAAATAGGAGTAAAACCACAATATTAGTCACCCCCATATTTAACTTTTTAAGACCTGTGTTTAACTCCTTCTTTGGAACTTAAATGTGGGTGGTAAAATGATGTTGTTTAACTCCTTTCCAAGCGCTATTTTAAGTAACTGCTAAGATATCTCTAGCTAGATCTTTATCTCTATCAACTGTTACTTGTTCCAACTTACAGGAGACATATAAATGAAGATAGGGAATTTAAATTTGAACAACTAACTCCAAATTTAGGCTACGAAATCTCAGATTTAGCTTAAGGTTTTTTTTTTCTTTCTCTAGTTAGATTTTTCTTTTATTTTATTTTTTCAAACCTTGTAATTGTTATTTTTTGGTTGATTTAAGGATTCCAAGGAGCTCATTCATGTATTTGGAAGCTGTCTAACATATTGGATCTTTATTTGGTGTTGTCTAAACACTTCATAAAAATTTTCTTACTCCTTTGTTCATATATATTAAAAAACATATGCTTTTATGTTGAATTTGAATTTTCTTGCACACACACATGCATATATATATGTGATGTTTTAATTTTATTTGGAGCTAAAGTTAGTCTCATAAATGGATTGATTGAGTTTTTATAACATTATTGGATGATAATCTTTGTTTATTTTGAGTTCTTAAAGCTTATATTGACTTGATCACTTAAGATGAGATGTTACATGACTAAAAAGACCAAGAAATATACTTAATCATTGGAAAAATCAGTAAACAACATGATTTTAATCAATGAATGACCAAAATTTTGTTAATCATGAGGGTACTAATCTTGAACATGGATTTAAGATTAGAACTTCTTGAACTTTAAGTGTAATCCCTATTAATTAATGAATGACCAATCTTTAATTTATGATAATTAGGGATAAGGCGTTGACTTAACCATAATAGTTTCTTGATTTAGTGAAGACCCTAGATTATACATTGCTATCCATCTTATAACTTAATTAAGTCATTTAAAGCCTAAACCTCAACTAATCAATTTGGCAATTTGGAATCCATAGCAATGTTTGGAAGCTTTTAGATTAACTTAGTTGTTTCAAAGTTAATTTAGTAGTTTTAACCATTTTTAATTAAGCAATCTTGAGCCTTTTTAGATAATTGTGATCTGAGTGACCTAGTAGTCGCACTTTTCCTGTGGGTTCGACATTTTAGAGTCATAAAAATACTCCACTTTATTACCTGTTAGCCAGTATACTTGTCGTCTTTGATGGTTTTGAAATTATTTTAAGAAATTGTGTTTTAACTATTTGCTAATTTATTAAGGATAAAATTCATATTAAACCAACGCTTTACAACTTCCAAAAAAAATACCAAGCAAGTAAGTCACCTAGCCTAGAGGAGATCCTTACTAAATATATCACAAGCACAGAAGCTAGATTCTAGAATATCAAAGCCTTTATAAAGGACCTAGAGAACCAAGTAGGATAGATTGATAAAACTATTTCAGAAAGTGCTTGAGATGCTCTATTAGGCAACACCGAGAAGAATTTGAAGAAGCAAGTATATGTAGTTTTCTCAGGTGTAGGAGAGGAAGGTGTAAAGACTGTGTGCAAGAAGTAAGATGACATAAAGAAGGAAGATAATAAGGTAGCCAATGATGTAGAAAGTAAGTCGTCAAGATTGGACTACAACAAAGATATCATTATTCAACTAAGAGAGTGCGCAGGTATGCACTTAGAAAATACAAGCTAACACCCCTTTAGTTAAATCTCTTGTGTAGGAGTATAAGGAAGAAGAAGTTATATATAGTGTGCATAAGGATAAGAAGAATAAGAACAAACCTGATCCAGTGAGAAATGATGAATATGCAGTTGTATTTTTACAGAAGCTACCACCCAAGCTTAAAGACCTAGGGAGTTTCTTGATTCAATGTACTATTTAGTAGTTTGTATTTACATGATGCTTAATTGATTTAGGAACTAGTATCAACCTCATGTATGATGAGATATTTAATGAATTAGCATTAAAAATAACAAAACCTATTAGGATGCACATACAATTGGCAAATAGATTGATAAAGTATCCTAAGGGTGCAAGTTGATAAATTTACATTCCCTGTTGATTGTGATTTTGGATGTTGAGAACAAAGACGAAACCCATTTGATAAAGAGCTCCTTAATAAGGAAAAGTTAAGGACCTGGAAGGAAAGACTTAAAACCTATTGAAAAAAAAAAAGGTTGTCAAGCTTACAAGATTAAATAAGCACTTCGTGGGAGGTAACCCACTATTTAATTTTTATTTCTTGTTTAATTTTAATTGCCTTTATATGCTTCTTTGTTAATTGATTGTTTTAAGCTCTTAAATTGTTTCGTCACCTTGGTTTCATTGGAGTCTTTATATAATTTTTAGTTCTTGTTTTTGAATTTTTTTTTACTATTTTAGGGTTGTAATAACCTAATTAATATTTTAAAAAAGCCTATATTTTGTCATGAGTTGGGCCATACTCGTGGCCCAAACTATGGGGCTGCCTAGTTAGGTGTTTTAATCACCCAACTTTCCCAAATGTTTCCTTTTTCATCCCTTTCTTACCTTAAAACCTCCTTCATGTCACCTCTAAAACATCAAACCAACTCTTTTAAGCTTGTTTTTATGAATCAAAATTGTGAGATTTGCATCATTCCTATAAGTTTTGCTTCATCCCTTTCTCTTTTCACTTATGATTTGGGGTTTATTGCTTGAGTTAGGGCTTGTTCATTCTCAAGAGAATACATAACATGATTTATCAATTTTGTGCTGTAATTGGGTAGATTAGATGTGTGTATTCATGAAATAACCTATATTTTCACATTACCCATGGATTTTTTTAGTCAAATTGTGTAAGTTTGCATATGGGTTTGTTTTGGGGTCAAATTTTTCATGCTCAATTCATATGGTTTTGTGTTTTCACCATCTTAATCACTTGGGTGTGTTGTTTTATTTATAATTGATAGTTTAGACGCATCATTGGTTGATAAACATCACATAAGATTGTTATTAATTTCTTTTTGAAGGATGCTACTTGAGTTTTTAAACATTGAGAGGGTTAAACATAAGGAATTGGTGTTAATAATGATTTGGAATTTGTCAATGAGGTTGTTATGTTATCCATTATGATCCACTGAGTTATCATATCCTACATTACATGTGGTTGAGTAGATTGCATTGTGATTTACCATATATCATTCTTAGAGTTTGATGGTTATCACGTGTTCCAACCCATTATGAACTTAACTGCATGTAGTCTCATTCGCTCATTCCTTACACTTGTGTTTTCTTTTGACAATTATGGCTTCTTGAAAGGAAAGAGTGAAGAAGGCTTGACATGATAGAGCCTTCCTATCTCATAACACGAGATTGATACTCTAAATTTTCAATTATGAAATTCTTAGCTCCCTAAAAAATACAATGCATTGTTGGTGAGACTCATCAAACCTTCTCGCTACTTGATTTTCAAGGATTTGGAGCAATTGGACCTAGCTATTTCATCGATACTTACAAAGAGTGGGATGGGATATGATTGTAGGGATTAAAAGACCTAGGATAGAAAAAAATTTTCTATGAATTTTAGATAATCTTTAAATTTGACAAAGCACTAATGGGAACGAAGTCCAAGAATGTGATAAATTTTTAGTTAGCTAGGAAAAATTTTTACATGACATGATAAAAATTTAGTGGAGCTTTAGGGATTCCAATAGTTAGTCTTAGAGATTTATCAGAGACAAACCATTGTTGACTAAATTTCCTTATCTCAAGGTAGGCCGGTCAATTTTTGAGGGAAATTGGCAATGGAGACTTCCAACTTAGTGTTACCAAAAGCTTTGAGATTCGGTCTCCATGGCTCAAAATACTTCATTAGTTGATCACAAGCACCATTAGGGGCTACCATGAGAGCTCAAGGGTTGTTACTTTACATGACTTGTTGCAGTTATGCTGCATGTATTATGGGCATGCCTCCAAAATTGCGAATGCCATTGCCTTACATTTCAATAATGAAAATAAGAGGTTTAAAGGATCATTTAATGGCTTATCATATGTCACCAGACTTGCCATCAACCTAGAGTTCAACTTAATCAACTAGAACTTAGGAATAATGATTAAAATAGGGCCTTTAGATATTATCTGGTGGATAAGAATGGGAACAATTGTTAAGCCTTATGGGGGACTAGAGCTCAAGAAATCTCGACCGACCACTCATAAGCATAACACTAGTGAAGAATTGGAAGCTATTAAAAAGGAGGAGGACAATGAGGAAGAGACTGAGCCATTTGCCTCAAAAGAACCATTGATGGTTGCTTAATTCTATCACATACAAACTTAGATGGAGGGCTTGCGTATGGAGTTTGGAACATATAAAATGATGCAAGACTCCATATAGGTGGAATTTCAATAGCAGTAATAAGTAAGATAGGAAGAGGATAGAAGGATTCAGTAAAAGAGATAGGAGCAACAATAGGCACGGTGGTAGAAGTTCAATCCTCCGCCTTCACCACCATGGATTATAGATTGATTTGATGTGTCAACATCGAGTGGTTCTGTTTATTTCACTTTTTCATTATTTTTTATGTTTCGTGTTCATTTTCTTTTGGAACCTAGTTTCACTTAATTAGTTAATTTTTAGGACTTAGATTTTTCTCTTCATTTGGACATTGTTCTATTTCTATGTTAACTGTTTTCCTATCGTGATCTAATCTTTTACAGAAGTTTGTACTTTTAGTTTTGTTCTTTAGGTTTTAATAGCAAGCTTTGGATCATATTCCTTCAAAAAAATTGAAACAACTCCAAAAACATTATATTCATGCCTAGATTTAGACTTCAATACTCAGGGGAGTTTCACTCTTACTTCCCCTCTTACCTTTATGTGATATATTTATTTTTAGTTCTCTAAATTGAGGACAATTTGGTTTAAGTGTGTGTGAGTGGTAGGGGGAGGAATTGAATATGTTTTATCATCGATTTATCACACTTAAGTTTGTAGGAGTCTGAGAGTAATGACTTGAATATCCATGATGAATAAATGAGATTAAGAGTTGATTGTTGATTAAAGTGTTTTAATTTCATCAATATTTTTGATAAGGAGAGCATTGAACAATTCTGGATTGATTTTAAACAAAATCTTTCTTTTCTTATTTTTGTATATGTATTTTTCTTGTGACATTAGGCACCTTTTGCATTCAATGTTAAATTTCATATGTAGTTGCATATGGAATATTGTGTGAATTTAGAATAGGATATGGTTTTTATGAATAAGAGGTATAATTGTGTGTAAAGTGAATATGCAAAAACTCACTCTACCAACTTTATATCGATAAAAAGGTTAAAGGGTATGAGTGGACCTAGTAGCCATTTGCAATTGTGAGCTAAGTGAGTAACTAGGGGCGTTTATGATAAAATGTTTACCTTCACGTCAAAAGGCTAGATGACATTGCAAACAAGCTAAAAAGTGTAATCGAGTTGAGTAACTGGGGTACATTCATGACAAAATGTTTGCCATCGTGTCAAAAGATAAGGTGAAACCTTAAAAATTGTTCAAAAATTAAAAAGAATGAGTTGTATTTTACATTAGTAATTTCTTTGAACAAGTTTACATAATGATCTATATAAAGCCTTATAAATGTTTGATATTATACATTGAAAGTTTCTTAATTACTAACAATGTGTTGTGTGTGTTAACTATGTTTTTTTTTTCATGATGGAATTGTGATTTGCAAACTATTAATTTTTTTTTGTTCTCAAATAACTCTTGACTCTTGATGGATTTTTGTTTAAGTGGATACTTAATCATTGCTTAAAGAAAAGAAACAATATAAGTGTGGGAGTATTTTATAGTGTATAAAACATATATATTTTAGGCATGATTTAGTGATTTTTAATGCAATTTCATGTGATTTTCATGCAATTTTAGTTAAAATCCTTAAATGAGATGTTACTCTTTTGATTTTGATGTTTTATTATTTTTCATAGGAATTTGGAGAACAATTTGGCATATTTTTTGGAATAAAAATGGTGTGGAACTAATTTTTTATTTAAAAACAAAAATTGAGAGAGCTCCACACCAAATTTCAAGGCCATATGACAAGCCATGAAGAATGCATTAAGAGAAGAAAAAGAAACACTCACCAGTTTTGATACATATGACTTTGGTGAGACATTAGATGAATTTATAGAGTTTAGATTAATATGGGGCTAAGTACATCATGTGAGGAAGTTCCATGTCAAATTTCATGGACAAAGTACAAGTAAAGAAGAAAATATGGTGAAAACACCAAAGAAAAATAGAAGTTGGAAAGTGGCCTAAACCATGGCTAGTGGGTAGAGAATCCCACACGACTATGGCACAGATCATGGGTAATCTCTGGAAGCACACCATTTTCCGTAATTTTGCTTGTTCGTAAGGCTTCCAAGCCTCAACTAAGCATAATTCAACCACCACTCTAAAGAACACTAGTCCTAGGCTCTTCCCAAAGATTTTCATGCAATTTTGAAAGAGAAAAATGGATCTAAGCACACATCGAGTTAACGATCAAAGATTGGATTTCATATATCAAGCAACAAGAGTTCAAGGATTCAAGACTTCTTCACCATGGCATTTCTTAGTTCCTTCTTTCTTATGTTTGTTTGTATGATTATTTTAATGTGTAGGAACTAATTTTATCTTAGGATTTGGGTTTTTACAAACTTTAGGATGCAGTATTAATTGCTATTCTTGGATCTAGATTTTGAATTAGGTTTGTTAATGGATGCTTATGAACTTTTAATTAAATTTTTATACAAACATAAACGTTATTTTTAAACCCTTAATTTGTATATGATTAGATTAAGAGATCAATTGCATACCTTGGATCATTTCATTAATAAAGTATCTTGCATGGGGACATAGAGATAAGCTTATATAAGATATCTGAGTTAGGTGTGAACTTAACTGAAACAATATATTCCATAAAACTAATTGCAATTGGTCGTACATAAAATTAGTTTAAATTAATCTATCTTTTAATGCATAAATTCACTATTGATTCGAGACCAACTCTTCACCAGGTGCACCGGTAGCAATACGTAATATAGTGGAGTATTTTTAAGATTTTGAGTATTGACCCCATGAGGAAGTGTGTATGTGATTATAAGTACTAGGTAAATCGGATTATAATTATCTAGGTGAATCCAAATTATAGATTACGAAATAAAATTAAATTTAAAAAATGAATCTAAAAAGCCTAGAAAGCTTCTAATCAATTGTAAAAGAGTTACATATTGGTTTTTCTAATTTATTCATTTAAAGCTTTGATAATTGATGATTTAATTAATGGATTAGTGATGCTTAATCTAGGGTATCTTCCCTAATTCAAGAAAGCGCTATGGTTAAAACACTGGATTATCTCTATTGATCTTATCCTGAAGTTTGGTTATGCTTTAGACTTAAATAATAGGCTTAAAGCTTAGGAAGTCTAATACTAAAAATCTAATGCGATAAGTATATTTTCATACTATGTTTTTAGGTTGTTTTTAAGTATTTTAAGTGTTGTTTAAGTATTTTAAA
>JAOXYD010068742.1:0-12717 GCA_028565735.1 Pinacopodium congolense | reverse complement strand
AGTTGGAAAGGAGACGTAGCCTATCTTTGGGGTAGGTGAACTTCTTTAAATTTCCTTGTGTCTTTCTCTTAACTCAACCTATTGCATTTATTTTGATATTTGCATTCACATTAAATCTTAGGTTGAATCTTTGTTTAGTGATTGCATCTAGTTTCCCAATTGATTTAGGTTGCTGGTTTAAATTAGCAAAAAGTTTTAATACCCAATTCACCCCCTCTTGGGTGCCATAGGGCTTACAAAAACCAATCTAAAACTTGAAGCCTAAAACATCTAAAAAAAACTAAGAGAGAAGCAAGAGCATCTCTCACTAAGTTAGATCTAATTTTTGTCTATTCTCTACATTTTTTTATTGTTTTTCTTGTGTTATGCAAACTCTCTAGACTCCCATTTGTGCTAGCAAACAAAGGAGACAAGGAAGTAACATGGCACAACCACAATTATAGAGATTTGGAGTTGAAATTATTGACTGCTCCTTCCACTACAGGCTGTCTCCCTATAACAGCACCCTGCTAGACCACCGTTTAAGGTCAAATTCTCTCTATAACGGCACCCTATTCATCCATCAATGTGATCTAGCACGGTACCATTGATGGATTGAAATGATGCACTTTTTTTCTAATTTTTGCTCCAATCTCCATCTTCAAGTTCTATCATGCAAATTAAACATACTAATATATAAATTTAACAATTATGCACTGAGTTAGGGATCATAATTCAACAAATTAACCATTAAAACTTTATCAATTTAACCCCTAGCAACTCTCTTCTTAACTAATTCCTCTATCTCTTTCCCACTTCTAAGTATGGTGGCTTTCAACTATTCCCTTATGTTAGACTCCATATTACTCGAGAGACTCCCCCCCTATCATTTGTGGTTCATGAATTTACTACCTACACAAACTGAACTTCCAAAGTACGGATAGAAGAGGCATGATTCTTTTCAACCTAATCAAACTTGGTTTCTATCCTCTTTTTACTCTCATTTTAGCTTATGAACCTGGAGTCTAACATATCCATCAACTTGTCCTTCTTCGATTCTAAGGACCCAAGCATATCTTACTAAAATCCTAGTAGGCCTTGAGCTCTCATTTGGCTCCTTGAATTATTAAATCAAAAAACGTTTGGGTGGTTCTTTTCCCATGAAGCTCACTTGCTCCATAATACTTCTATCCATCAAGAAACAATCAAATGTCACATGAGTCCCTTGCTTGCATAATTCACATCCATGCCACATATCTTTTAATGGGCTAGAAGAAATGGATTTCAAGATATTTATTTTCTTGGTCAGGTTTGTTATCTTAGCCTATAATGTTGTCACTGAATTTATAGTAAGTAATCCCTTTTGATCCTTGAAGGTTGGTCACTTACTCCTCTTCGTCATTCATAGACAACTATTATTTTCCATTTTCTCTAAAAAATCATGTGCAACATCTATTGTCTTCAACGTTAATGAACTACTGGCTATTGTATTATAGTATCTCTTATGGATAAATTGAATCCATTATACAAAGTTTTGTAATAGGAAATCCTTAAACAAGTTGTGATGTGGATAGCTCCTTTGTAATTCCTTAAATCTTCCTCATGCTTCATATAAAGACCCCCTTTTGCTTTGTAAGAAATTTATTATCTCTTTAATGATCCTTGTGGTCTTTGTCAAGGGAAAGTAGTTAGCTAAAAAGGCTTATACCAACTGCTCTCACATCGTCACGTTCTCTAGGCTAATAGAATTTAGCCACGCTTTGGCTTGATCTTTGAATGTGAATTGAAATAACCTCATCTTGATTACATCCTTTAATAGCACATTATATCTTAATGTGTCACATATCTATATAAAATTTTCTAAATGAGTATTAGGGTCTTCATTGGTCAATCCATAAAATTAGACACTAGTCTGCAACATGTTCAATAAAGTTGGTTTAATCTCGAAGTTATTGGCTTGCACTGGAGGTCTTATGATTCCTTACTAATTAGCATTGAATCCTAACCTTATAAATTTCGTAAGGGTCCTTTACTATCCTCCTTGGTTCCCTTCTTTTGCCATTGACCTATATATTGCTTCTTAATGCTTTGTTATTCAAATCTCCCTCTTTTGCTTAGTAATGTTAGAAACTCGTATATCTATAAGGTTGGTTAAGCTCCTTGTTATCCTTATGTTCATGCACTTGTAATCACATAAGTAAAAGTATAAAATTCTTTAAAATAAAAATAACTTAAATTGCATAAGATGCTAAAACAATAATCCCCAGTAATAATACCATAAACTTCTTGTGTTTTATACTATACCGCAAGTATATAGCTCATATGTAGTATAACTAGTATTGATCCCTCAGGGATTGTGACTAGTTACCTAACAATTTGCGTTACACTTTGTTCAATTAATAATGTAGTAGTAAATTTAAGGCTAAACAATGATAAATACTTAGAACTTCCTTATATCCTTGTTTTGTTTTCCAGTCACCTTATTGATTTAATGATACTTAACCCTAGATATCCTATGGTTTTGACTACTCTCTAACTAAGTAATATTAAATGAAATAAATAATAATTGATTTGCAATCTCTTAATCTCTTAAAACTCTTCTTAGCTATCTAATTGGATTTGAAGCAACTATATAGGTAATTAACAAAAAATTAAGAACTATGTTCAAGAGGCTACTAATTTGATGTTTATAGGTTTATTTTAGTAACAACTCTTACTATGCGAAATAACATGAATATCCAATTTAGTCTCTTAATTAAAATCAGAAAATAATAAGAATAAATATCACAAAGTATATATATATATATGTTAAATAAATAAGATGAGATTTTTACAAAATTTTTTTTAATAATAATCCCTAAAATAAGTCTAGCAATTAACTTCAATCAAATCACAAATATTTAGATTAAACATACAAATACAAAGAAAGAAAATAGGAGAAGAAAAGAATTTTAGCTTGAATATCTTCTCCTTCTTGCCCTTGTGCTAGAAAATCTACAAATTGAGTTGTTCTTGAATTTTGTTCTTATTATTTTTCCTCAAATACCTCTTAACACTTATAGAGTGGCTTCTATGGTTTTCTCATTGTTTTTATGCCAAAATAGCCTTAAGTATTAAAAATCACGTAACTTATGCATTTTGGAAATTTCCTAATAGTACATGATCGTGCATTTTGTGGGATTGTGATACAATGTTTAGGTCTAATATAGTGCATGATCATGATAAAGAAGCTAGTTTCACCTTGCTTTCTCCATCTTCTTCTTCCTTTTCTCCTTGGAGTTTTTTGCTTCAACTTAACATCAAAACACATTAAATAACCTCCAAACAAGATCAAATCCTTATCCTAATTCAACAATCATCATAAAAAATACATACAACACCAATAATAACTTAAATTTAAACCTTGAGCACATAACTATCACCCTAAAACACCTATTAACATATTTTAGAACCTAAAAGACACACTCTAATACACACTTATTAGTCTATATTTAAAAATTTATGATTAGAGGAGCCAAAATCACTACAATCTTATTGTATTTAACTAATCAATATGTCACCTATACTAAAGGGATCATAGAGCATGTGCTTACTAAGGTCGATAAATTTATTTTCCCTATTAATTTCCTATTTATGAATATAAAGAGGATAATGATGTACCCATCATCTTGGGAAGACCATTATAACTAGTACTGGACTTATAGAGGATGTTAAGAGAAGGAAGCTAATTCTTAAGGCCTAAGATAAGGAGGTAGTATTTAACATTTTCAGTTCATCCAAGTTTTCCTTTATAGTTGGCTCATATAATTTCATTAAAGTACAAACTGATGAGCATAAACATGATAAGATTCCTAGTGTTACTAAGCTAGAGTCACACCTACTGACTTGAATTTTGTTACAAAGATGAGGAGCCTAGTCCAATTACAGTCTTTTATTCCACTTGACTTATATAAACATCTAATATACATAGACAAGGTAAAGGTTTGAAGGCCAATGATTTGAAGTTTCCATGATGTCAAGACATCATTCAGCTATAGACATAAAAGAACCACTTGTTAGGAGGCAACCTAACCCAGAAATTAGTTTTCTTTAGTCTAGTATTTAGTTTCCTTTCATCTCGTGTCCTCTTAGTTAGTTTTTTTTTTAGTTTTTAGTGATAAGAATCAAAATTTAAATGCACAATCATGTTAATCTTGATGTTACATGAGTTAGGGGGATTTAGTAGCAATTTATGAGTAGAATTATTGGAAAAACACATTGGATAGACCATCAATGACCGCATATAATGACACTGCTATAATCAGATCAATCCATCATTATAACATGAATATAGGACATGAATGTGGGACTTCTACGGTATTGTTGTAGTCCTTCTTAATCACCATTAAACCCAATGCTTCGTGTAAATATGGTTAGAGAGATCATTAAAATCAATAGTATAGATCTTTCCCTCTCTCCTACCAGTAAACACTATGCAATTATCAATTATTTTGAAGATTATGCAAGATTTGCCTTCAAATGTGACTTGGAAACCTTTAGCACATAATTAACTAACACTTAAAAAATTATTCTTTAAACCTTCTATCAAAATTAAATTATCATTAGTAGTGTTATTCTTACCAAAATTACCAATGCCAATTATATTACCCTTGGAATTATCTCCATAAGTGACATATCCACCATTTGTCTTTCAAAGAAAAAAATTGAAAAGCATTTCATGTCATATGCCTAGAATATCCATTATCTACATACCAAGTCCTTCTCTTGAAATCCTACAAAATAAGGAAAATCATTTCGATTTAGTACCCACATTAATTTGGGTCTTTAGGGGTTAGACCTTTCTGGCTCCTAAAGCCTTTAGCAAACTAGAAGGCCTAGATAATTTATCAAAACAAAATCTTTCCATGTGATCAAACCTACCACAATGATCATAAACATATGTAACTTTGTGATAGTGCAAGTTTTGTCTAAAATTGTTTCTATATATAAATCTTGATGCATTATTTCTAAACTTTCTTCTTTTTTGAAATCTTAGCCTAATAGTCTAAGAATATTTCTTGATGCATGAGCATGCATAGGATATGCATATGAATGTGTAAGCTAAATGTGCATGGATTGTGGCCTATATGCATTAAATTATGATTTTTCATTTGTTAAGAAACTATGTCTTTTGTTATGAGCATGCACATTTCTCCTAGATGTAGATTTTGAAGCACATATAAAGGAATGATAAATGTTCCTAGATTGGGTTTTAAAAGATGATGCAGCATCGTCAAAAGATGACCGAGGAACATATTCTTCATCTAATCTTTTTCCCTTTACAAAAATAGTTATAGGTGTTTCACTTCCTTGAATTAAACCTAAGCCAAACCTATCATTTGAAGCCTTTTTGACTCCTAACATGTTTTCTAACTTTTCTTTTTCCCTTTGTGAACTTTTCTAACGATTCTTTAAGACATTTTATCTCATTTTAAGGAATCATTTTCATCTGTCATCTTCTTTTTATCATCATCTAATTCTGCACTCTTAGATTCTAAATTATGTAAGTCATTCTTTAACTTCTTATTTTTTTTACTCTAAAATATTTATCAACTTTATGCATTCCATATGTTTAGATGATAATTTCCTCTTTCTCAATATACCACATTCTAAAACTCTAACTAATTCATCTTAACTCAAACTGACATCAACAACAATATTCTCATTCTCCTCATCATTCGATTGGGAAGAAGAAGGTATCTCATCATCCAATGCCATGAAACAAAACTCGGTGCTTTCATATTAAGACTTTCATTATCCTTTTAACTTTTAGTCTCCCACAAGGCCTTCAATACTTTCTTTCCTTTCTTGTCCTTCTTCTCCCTTCTTTCTTTCTTATTATTTCTTTCATCCTTTTCATCCATATTGACAAGAGGGCAATGACTCTTCAAATGACTTGTTTCCTACATTCAAAATAAACAACGTTGGTGGACTTTCTCTTGTAGTCATACTTACCCTACTCTTTTTTCTTGGAGTGTGCTTTCTTCTTCAAAAACTTATTCAACTTTTTAGTGAGAATAGCTATGTCATCTTTACCATCTTCTAAAGAGCTTTCTTCTTTACTAGGCTCCACTTTCTTAACTTTAAATACCAAATTATTTCTTTTTGACAAGCTTTCTCTTCTTTTGCTTTTGACTAATTTATCATCATCTCATAACTGAGTAATGAACCTATTAATTTATCCAAAGGTAAAAAGTTAAGTTCCTTAGCCTCTTGGATGGCGGTTATCTTTGCCTATTATCCTTTTGATAAAAACCTAAAAATATTTCTAACAAGTTCAACATTTGAATATATTCTTCCTAGAACTTTAATGCAATTATGATGTCAATGAATCTAGTATACATAGAAGAAATAGTTTCATTGTGATGCATTGAAAAATTCATATTGATGAATGAGCAATGACATTTTACTTTCCTTTACTTGGTTAGTACTTTCATGAGTAACTTCTAATGTATGCCAAATTTCTCTAGCCATTTGACACATGGACATTCTATTGAATTCATTTATACTTAATACATGAAACAGAATATGAAAAGATTTACTATTTAGTGAAACTTGTCTTTTATCTTCTACACTTCACTCATTTTTCACTTTAAGAATTTTGTGACCATTTTCAATCTTAGTGGGAACGTATGGCCCTTCACTCACTATATCCCATAATTTAATATGTTTAGGTTGAAGGAAAAACCTAATCCTAGTTTTTTAATACAAGTAATCATTTCCATTGAAAAATGATTCTCTACTAATTTTTTGACCCTCATAACTAAATGAATCTAGCAAATGTACCATAATGGATGCTTACTCATGGTTTCACTAGAAACTAATGCAAATATGAGACTTACTCTCTGATACTAATTGTAAGCCCTAAAGGCACTCAAGAGGGGGGTTAATTAAGTGATTGAAATTTTCTTAACTAATTAAACTTGCCACCTAAGCCAATTTAATTGAATATGATATGTAAATATGTATGCCAGATTGATAACAATTAACCTAATAACTAAACCACATAAAAAGCAATACGAAAATACTAAAGGGAAGAGAAAGACATAAAGTTTTAAAGAAATTCGTCTGCCCTAAAGATAGACTACATCTCCTCTCCAATTGCTTGTTTAATATTTGTTTTACTTATAATTCAAAAACAAATACAATCTTCTTCTAAGGTGAAGAATAACCCTTACAAGAAAAATCTTTTAAGGCAAAGAGGAGCCTTTACAAGTCAAATCTTTTTTAGCCAAAGAGGAGCCTTTACAAGAAACAATATTCTTATTTAAGGTGAAGAGCATCCTTTCTTCAAATCTTTATATAGTAAAGAGGAGCCTTGACACACTTAACCAACCCAACAATTTAGTAATCCCCTTTACAAGAAACCAAACATACTTAAAGATGAGTTTCACTTAAAGCTCAATTAAACTAAGGGCTCTAATTCTTTTACAATTGATATGAATAATCAATGAAACTCTCAAAAGCTTAAACAAACTTAATATGGTAGATTTGATGAGCTAAAAAATTGTATGAATGATGAATGATAATTTGAAAAATCAAATGAAACAAATCTGGATGGTTTTGATAGATATGAATGTAAGTGCTTCAAAAAAAAATTAAATAAGCCAATGAAAATTCACCTAAATGGTCAATGATACTCTTGATAACTTAAACAAACAAAAACAACAATTTTGAAATAATTAATTTGGATTTAAATGTCCGAATGAATGTTATAGTATGTAAAATTGTATAGTTTTGAGAAACCTATGAATTTGGAGCCTGAACAGAAAGTATAAGTGCCTAAAATTCAATAAGTACGGCTTACAGAAATATTCAAAACAAACAATAAGTATGGCTTACAGAAATATTCAAAACAAACAAACAAAGGTATTGTAGCTTCCATATCTCTTATTCTTCATTTAACTTAATTTTTTTCCTTCAAGCTTCAAGCTTTCCAAATAAAATCATCTTGAAATACATCTATCTTTAAATTTTACATCATAAACTTAAATTGTTAGTAAAAATTAAGTTTTGTTATCATTAAAATTGAGATTGGAATCTCCTTTAGTTTAAAAATAACAATATCAAAAACATATGTATAAGGTATCATCAGGATTCTAGGACAATCATTAATCCTCGAATCTAAATAAAAGATGTTTTAAAAAAGATGTTACCCTATGGATTTAAATAGGCTTTTAAATCCTAAGTTACTCTAGTATAGGTAAATCTAATAAATTCTTAAAATACATTTAACTCTATTATAACCTAGAATAAGCTCTTTAAGTTTAATAGCAAAGAAGCATTAGGTAATAAGGAATGGCTAACTTCGGCCACCAACACACAAGTTTGGAAGGTTTAAACTAAATAATTGGAACCTTAGACTAATTGGTTAAGTTCACCTACAAAACCGATTAATAAATTGATATTTATGATAATTGCTAATGACTATTCCATATCATAAGCGTTAATCCTAGCAATTGAACTTGGGATTATGGAAAGGGTGATCAAGCCTAGCAATAATCCCTAAGTCTTGATAATGAACTTAAGTTCCAATCGAATCTAGGTCTAAAACCACCAATTCAATAAAGACCCAACTTCATTATCACTAATAATTGCCCTTCATCCCTTAAATACCTTTAAACCCTCAAACACATAGCCACACATATTAGTTATAACAAAAATAGAAAATAAATCCAATGTAAACATGGTGGAAAATTTAAGGCAAGTAATGAAAATTGAGGTTCAACACTAATCTAATGGAAACCTAAGATTTCTAATATTACTATCAAGTTGATTCAAGATGAAACACAAAACCCTAAATTAAACACACTAAAACAAAACCTTGAATTAAAAAGAAAGCATGGAAAAACTAGACAGAAACCTAAAACTATAAATGTTCAGTTGGATTTGTTGGATAGAAAAACTCCTTACAAAACCCGAAAATAAGAGTATTTATACTCTCCTCAGTGGTTGCAAGGGTTTTGGAGCAATCCCTAAATAATTCAGACAAGTTTTCCCCTGAAAATAATAAAACAATGTATACAGTAAGCAATACAGTGGTTGTCGTAGACTAATATGGCGCCTTGGGATCCCACTGTATTGTTATGAAATTATAAGCTACATGTCAAATGGATGTTAGCTATACGGTGGGTAAGGGTTATAGCTTCTGCAAAATTGTCCTCCATGCCTCATTTTACTCCAATTCAGTCCAAAACCCCTCTAATTTATTCCTAATTCACCATGCACCAGAAATTAACAAGAATAGCTTCAAATTAGTGTAATTCATACAATAAATGGATAAAACCATAGCAAATTATGCACTAAAAACCAATAAAACCCACCCATTAACAAATTTACCCTACATTTGGATATTTTCTTGTCTAGATTACTTCTAGAAACACCCAATTTATTTGGTAACTTATTAAAGAAAAAGATATGTTTCTATTATATACCTTTTGGTAATATGGGAATAAAAGTAGTTTTTTATCATCTTGAAACGAAATGTAGGGTTTTTATAAAATAAATTTCTGCTGAAGAGGAATGATTTATTTTATTTTTAGGTTGCATTAGCATCTAAAACTATGGTTATTTATGATAGTTTTAGGACACAATTTGGACCAAATCACCATTAGTTTCGAATGAACTTAATTGGAACTGTCAATTTGGTTTAGTTTTCAAACCTATAAAGAAAGTAATGAAAATGTTATCTTCTTAGCTTAATTGATTGAAAATTGGTCTTGTAGAATAGGAGCAAGGAAAGTTCTTCCTATTACACAGTATAAATCATAAAAGTTCTAACCCATGTCATTTTTAGTTTTAGTGTTGATAATTCTAGGTTTTAGCATATAAGAGTTTAATTACAAAATAAGCATTTTAAAATTAATATAACTAGTTTCACAACTTCTAAAAAAAATTAGAAAATATATAGCCAAAAGTTTATTACATGCTAATTAAATTTAAGAGTAAATTACACTTCACTCTGTAGTTTGACCATTTTTCACTTTACTCTCTTTATTTTGAAAACTATTAAATAACCCCCTAAACTTTCAAAAAACTTTCATTATACCCTTTACTAGTCTGGGCTATGCCATAATAAATGCCACATCAAAAGCCGCCTTAGCCTTTTGCTAATGGCTGGGATAAAAGTTAATAACAGTGGGTATAATGAAAGTTCTTCAAGGATTGAGTGGATCTTTTAACATTTCCAAGGTATAGAGGATGATGTGAAAAATGACTAAACCATAGGAGGATAAGTTATAATTTACTCGCTTAAGTTGTATGATTTAAAGTTATCTAAGAAAGATTTTGAGGGCAATTAAATATGTTTAATAATCTTTTTTCCTGTAAGATTATTTTCTTTTTTATTTATTATATGTTTTGTGTTTATTGATATGGACCATTCATGCATTTAAATATTTTATTTAAATTTTAATTACACTTAATTTTGAATGCTTTATTTGATTAATTGAGTTGGCTAGTTATATGTTAATATTGAATGTCATGGATGATGATGGATTGACAAATGATTGGATGTTTTCTTAACTAACTTTTAATTCCTTATTGATGTTTTGGTATATTTTTTAATTATTAGGCTTCATGATTATGATGTTAAGGAAATGATAGCCTGCATAAGTCAATTAAATCAATTCCAAAGATGTCTCAGTTCCATCAATGAAATCCTTCCAAATTTATATCCTGATAAATTATAGCCAAACCTTTAATGAATATATTAGAATAGTCTAAATGTAATCACCTTTGATGCAAGAGGAAAAAAATCTTACCAAGAATGTTCAAATGATGATTATAAATTTATTTTTAAATCCAAGTAGATATTCATATCATAAGAAGGTGTTACTGACTTATCCCCACTAAAAATTGAAGTTCATAAAAAGGAGTAAGCCCTTAAGAAAATAAATACTAATTCACTTTAAAAAGGGGATTCACTTTAGAAGTAGGTCTAAACCTAGTACATGAAAACCATCGTTGTATGACTAAAAATAAGGATTAAACTGAAAAAATCCCTTCATATAAATAAATGACATTTCTTAATTTAATTATTTTGTCAACTTTGACCAAGAAGACTAAAAAGGTTATCTCAACATCATAATATTAAAATTTTTCTTTATCTTTTACTTATATAAACTTTAGCCTTATATGTATGAATTTGATTATTTCATCAACTTAATTAAAAAAAATTAAAAAAGATAAAAAGAGTAAAAAAAGGTGAAAATTTTTCCTGCTAAAGGTAATGTCACTAAACAAAATTTCAAAATCAAAGCTCATTAGGACGACAAATTCAATAAAGGCAACATAGGCAAAATTTACAAGCACAAAAAGAAAGCTTATTAGTTTTAAAAGTTGATAAGTCAAGGCCTAAACTAAAGTAATAGCATTAAAAATCAAAATGAGTTATAAATTAGAAGAAATAAAACTCACAAATAGAAAATTAGAGAGAGAGAGAGAGAGAGAGAGAGAGAGAGAGAGAGAGAGAAATTCACTAGGACAAATGACAACCTAGGAAAATTTTAGAGCCTAAAAAATTATATAATCAAATTGGGTTGAAAATCCATAAACGAAGACTTTAGTAAATAAAAGTGCAAAGATGAATATCAAGGAGTATCCTATGTATCTAAGAAGATATCTCATCTCATGTGAGGGAAGGAAAAAAGTTTGAAATGACCCATTATATATTAAATTTGTGAGGCCTTAATAATTTTATAATCCATGAGGTTTATGATCATCTATCATAATCCACTTTAAAGATCAATTATCAAGAAAAATAGCTTCTTTAAATATTGACTTAATTGATGAATTAAACAATTTTATACCTCATTATTTAATAGAATTAGTTTGTGTCCTTATCTCTTCTTTATAGTTCAATTTTGATGCATATTTTCCCAATTGTTAATCATGACAATAAATTTCAAAAGTTCTTCCATGTTTCAAGCATTTTGACTATCAATTGTCATCTTTAATATTTCAAATTATGCAATAACTATCATTGTTATTTGCGCGATAATTTCTCAAATTGAATTTTCAATTTTAATGATTGTATACCATTTTCAAAATTAAAATTTTTATCATGAATATAAAATAGGAAAATGGGAAAATGGTTAGGAAAACTTAAGGAATTCTAAAATCCCAAAGACTAGTTCAAAAGCTCTATGAATAAGAAGTTTCATTATCATTAATGGAAAATGAAAACATGCAAAATTATACAGATTTATAATCTTTATAGAAATATTATTTTAATAAATTTTTTTAAACAAATAAAATTAGTGCTAAGATTAATGATGAATACGTCATAATTATTAAGAAAAAGGTGAAATTGTGAAAGAGGTAGCATCTCTTTTAGATCTCCTTGCTTGACTTTTTAGTAATTTATATTATGACACTTTAAAATGCTTTGTTTCAAGTTTGCACATTTTGAAATATTACTATTTATGTTAACTTGAAAAAAAAAAACCTTTGAACCACGATAGGACTTTCTGCTTAGCCTTAAATGTATATATACCCCTTAAGCCTCTTTCCTTTCTAGAGTAATGTATCTAATCTATTCGCCCTCTTAATGTGTTTATCTTGATTTCTCTATGGGAATATATTATTTTTCTTTGCTCTTGTAATATATTTTTATTTATTGAATTAATTTTTTGATATGTCTATTCTTGCTACTCTTATGATCATTTAGTCTAAATTCTCTTATAACACATCTAATCT
>JAOXYD010068731.1:0-12718 GCA_028565735.1 Pinacopodium congolense | reverse complement strand
AAAGATAATGAAAAGGAATGCAAAAGTTCATACTAACTAAGTTTAACACATACAAACAATACTTAAAACACCTAAAAATAACCTAGAAACATAGTATGAAAACACACTTATCATTACTCCAAGAAAAATTAAAACAGTTCCTCCACCTAGGAATATAAGTATTTGAATAGGGTTTTCCTTATTACCTATTAAATTTTCCTACAAACTGGGCTTATTCAAATTTACGGGTAAATAGACTTCCTATTTAACACTCTAAGGATGTATGGGAGCAACTTCTATAGTTTTAGCTCACTACTTAAACTCTCAACGAACTACTACCTACTCAAGTCAATAAACTATTTAGCTTCTTATTAAGTACTTCCTTTTAGGCTACTAATGGCAACATCTATGACACTACAAGTAGAGTATGTAACTCAATATTGAAGACGTCTACTTACTGCTACATACAAAATTCGTGACTAAAGTATCTACTTAATTGTCTCCTAAGCCCTGTATAAACTCCCATTTTTATAATGGATAAAAGAAGTAATCTCAATCTTTATTTTGGTAATCTTTGCTGGTGAAAAGAATTTGGCAAGAAAACGATTCATAAGCTCATCCGACATAATGATAGAACTAGGTTATAGGATTGAAAGCTAGGCTTTAGCTTTGTCTCTAAGTGTTGATGGGCATTTTCATTGGTTTTAAGTGTATATTTTGTTATGATTTTTACCCATTTATCATTTGAATTACACCAACATAAAGTTATTTGTGTTTATTTCAAGTGTGTATTGGTATGGAGCAAATTGTGAAGATTTGGATTCAATTTGAGCTTTTTTTAGTGGATAAAGAGGGGTTATACATTTGATGATTAAAGCTCCATATACGAAGGTAAAACAAGCAGAGTTCAGTTGACTGAATGGCAAGCATCAGTTTATCGAACGAAGGTCGATGGACTGAATTAACACCGGTCAATCAAATAATTCTAAATTAGTTTTTTAGTCAACCACATAAAAGAATCAGTCTATCAAATAAAGATCACAAGGAAGAATCGGTCAACCGATACCCTTCGTATAAGCTCTTATGCGTAGCGTTTCATTTTAAATCATATGCAAAGCATTAATGAAACGATGCAGCTTCATTTGATAAGCCCTAAGCATCATCTAGACGAGTATAAAAGCCAAAGAGAAACGCAGAAGAAGGGATCGGCAGACCAAAGAGGAATTGTGAGGGAAAGCCGAAAGGAGAGTCTAAATAAGCGTTTTTCATTCCTTTTTTCTTAAGGTTTTGTATAGTTTTTATTTTCTTTTGGTTTTATCTAGAATTTTCTAGTTGATTGGAGTTGCTAAAGTCTGCAGGAGGTTTCAATGAGGAGATTTCATCTGGATTGGACCAATATTTGGTTGTAATTCTTTCTCTTTCTCACTCTTTTGTTTAAACTCTTATTTTCCATCAATGAACTTGTGTTTTATTGCTTTAAGCTTGAGTTTATTGATTATGTTATGTGCTTAACTTGCTAAGTTAGGGTTAGCATGAAATGAATTGTGTGTTTGGAGGATTTTTGCCTAATTAAAGAACTTAAAGATCTTAATTAAGTGACCATCTTAGTTAGATCATTAAATGATTAAAGGACCTTGACCATAGGCTTTTAATTGTTAGAATATTAATTAGGTAACACAATTAAAATTAAGTGTGGACCAAACCCCAAAGTCTTTTGTGAGGATCCATAGGATTAACGAACTTAATTTTAGACATCTTAATATTAATGCCTTCTATTCTAATTTTTTTGTTGGACCAAGATAAATGAATTGAGTCTGTGGGAGAAAAGATGTTTCCATGACCATTGGTTATGTCTTGCATTTGTGATGTATGCCTTAAATCTGTCTAATGAAATGTGTTTCTTTTTCGTTAAATCCATTGTAATCCGAGCTCTATCCAAATTATCAATTGTTAGACTCCTTTCCTTTACCTTATGTTTAGACTAATCCTTGTTTGTTTTCATTTTTTGTTTGTTTTATTTCTCTTGATCAATCATCATAGAGTTGTCTAGATAATGTTACATTAATTAATCTAGTATTAAGCTCAAATTCCTAAGAAGAACGATACTCAGGATTTACTCCATTTTATACTACTTGTTGATAAAGTACGCTTGCCTTTGGTTGATCTAGGATTAAATTGATTAAAATTATAAGTTGTTTAGACCACAACAAGTTTTAGTGCTATTGCTGGGGAATCTAGTTTCTCAATACTGGGTTTGTTGGAGTTGATTATTCTAGACTTTGTTTTAATTGTTTTATTTGTTATTTTATTTTGTTTTATGTTCTTTAAGTTATAGTTATGCACATCATTGTTTTTTATCTTAAGTAGGCACCGACATGGATATGCAAGACTATCTTGACTACCTGTGGTACGACAATGTTGTATGTTCGATCAAAAGAGGAAGAGCTGAGTGGATGTCTTATGAACACCACTAGAGCAACACCTACGGATATTATGATGCACATCATCCAGGGCCTTCTTAGAGTGATCAGACAATAGTATGAAGAAGAATAAAGATTGAGTGAGTTACTGACGAGGGCCATCTCCAAATTAAAGGAATCAAGGTCAACCAATATCCTGGAGAAGGCTATAGCCACATCAGAAGCTCAAGTCCAAGCTATAGAAGCCCCTATCTCCACATTTGAGGAAGAAAGCTTAACAGATATATTAGAGAAGGCCAATACAAGATCAGAAGCTTGGATCAAAGCTATAGAGGAACCCATCTCCAACTTCACCCCACAGATGGAGCCATCATTTCAAGAAGAAGGGGAGTCAAGATTAGAGAAATTGTTTATAACTTTGTATCTGTGCATGCTGTCCAGCTTGTTGAAATAAATGCTTGCGTTAAACACCTTACAACTTCCACCCATAACTTGGTGATGTAAATAGGACTATTGTATGGATTAAATGCACCCAACAGTCCAGAAGTGGAGCCAAATGAGCCAATTGAGGAATCTTCATTTACATGTGGTGAGGAGTTGATTAGCGAGCTGAACAAGAAGGAAGAAGAAGCTATTGAATTTGCGATCTTCAATGAAGAAAACTAGGTACCCCCCTTCATTGATTTTATTGGTATAACAATTCTTGACTGTAGGCAAGAGATTGGATGCCAAAATCCTTTATTGAGGTACCTAACACAAGCAACTAGAGGTATGAAGAGCATAATAGTGGTAGGTGAAAACTTCATTCATCTTTGGTAAGTCATCCTATATATGATGATTTCAGCCAAAGGTATGGATCTTTGAAGAGAATCATTATTCTCTAACATTAAGGTCTAACTAAGGACCTTAAAGAAGTGCTTGGTGGGAGGCAACCTAACCTTATAGGACTATAGATTTAAATTTCTGTCTTTTGTTTTTGTAACCTAATCTTGTAGGATTGTAGATTTAAATTTCTATCTTTTATTTTTGTTTGTGTGTTTGGTTTTCACTTTAGCTTTCACTCTTCTTTTGTGTCTTGATATCTTATCTTTCAGTAAGCATGGTTGGTTTCAGTACGACAACGTACATATTCAGGGAAGTTTCATTGTTCCTTTCTTGTTCCCTTTATTGTTCTTTGTGTTCGATTCTAGTGTGGGGGGGAATGAATTGATTTTGTTGTTGAGAGTGACACACTAAGATTAGTTCACATCTTTTTATAGCTAACTTGGTCATTTTGGTTGGAAATCATGCTAAGCTTAGTTAAATATTAACTAATATATCTTGATATGATGAATGTGATTGGTATGATTAGTATGGACTAATGCTTATTTGATTACGGCTTTTCTAAATTATGGTTGTGGATATATGGTGGAACTGATTCCTTTTGCATAATCCTAAATTGATATAGAAAGTCCAATGGATTTTAATGTAAATTTGGAATAGAATTTTGATATATGCACAATGAATTTAATTGTATGAGTGAATTTGGAAGTCTATGAAACTGATTGAGCATATTGAGGATCGATGACATTTGTTTTATCTCATGACTTTGGAAAATGGATGCTTAATGACCATTAGGATGTTTTATATGTAGAATGCCTTTTGTTTTGCAGGGAAAAATAAAGAGAAAATAAAAGAAAATAGAAAAAATAGAAAAATAAAGAAAGAGAGAAAAGAAAGAAAAGAAAAAAGAAGAAGAGAGAGTTAGTTGAACAATTTTTCTCTCCGCTGGCTTATACCTCACCGGGTTGAAGTCCATGAGTGATGTAATAACTAGTTGGTGAAAGGTGGCTTGGTTAAGTAACCAGGGGTGTTCATGACCAGGTGTTCACTCCCGCTTCTACAAGACCAAGTGACCTCCCAACCAACCCTTTTGGTCATTAGTTTCTGAGTGTGTTTGTGCTTATTTATGTTCATTTTATATATAAGACAGATTGTTATGAATTAGGATGATATTTGAATAAGGCATGAAGTTAATAGAGTAGAATTGTGATTTGGGAATGATTATTTGCACGGTACTTTTTGAGGATCTTGCATGATTGAATGAATGACCTAATGATTTGAACTAATTGATCCATCTAGGAAAAGTTTGCATGAAGATCTCAGTGAATTTCTTAATATTTAGTATTATGCCTGAGGAGTTGAATTTGCTATATATAATGACCATATGAGTTCAGCCATTATCAACCTTGAATTGGAAGATATAAGATATATTTGATTACATTAATCATTTTGAGTTGCTTAGTTAACCTTTAGCCATCCTTAGAAAATTTTCATTGGAGTGCCTAAGTGAGTTGCTTGAGAACAAGAAACAATTCAAGTGTGGAGGTGTTGTTGATGGGCATTTTCATTGGTTTTAAGTGTATATTTTGCTATGATTTTTTCCCATTTATCATTTGAATTACACCATTATAAAGTTATTTGTGTTTATTTCATGTGTATGTTGGTATTGGAGCAAATTGTGAAGATTTGGGTTCAATTGGAGCTTGTTTTGGTAGATAAAAAGGAGTTATACATTCGGTGATTAAAGCTCCATATACGATGATCAAACAAGTAGAGTTCGATCAACTGAATGCCAAATACCGATCGACCGAGAGAAGATCGACCAACCAAATTGACACTGGTCAACCGAATAATTCACATTTAGTTTTTTGGTCAACTACACAAAAGAATCGGCCAACCGAATGAAGATGCCAAGGAAGAATTAGTCGACCAAATGTTGAAGGTCAGTCTACCGATACCCGTTGTATAAACTCTTGTGCGAAGCGTTTCATTTTAAATCATGCCCAAAACATTAATAAAACGACGCAGCTTCATTTGATAAGCCCTAAGCATTATCTAGACGAGTATAAAAGCCAAAGAAAAATGTAGAAGAAAGGGTCGACAGACCAAAGAGGAATCGCGAGGGAGACTCCTTTTCTTTAGCTTATATTTAGATTGAACCTTTTTTTTGTTTCTTATTTATTTCCCTTGATCAATCATCTTGGAGTTGTCTAGATAATCTTACATTAATTAATATAGTGTTACGCTCAAATTCCTAGGGAGAACGATAATCAGGGTTTACTCCGTTTTATACTACTTGTTAACAAGGTACACTTGCCTTTGGTTGGTCTAGGATTAAATTGATTAAAATTATAAGTTGTTTAGACCGCAACACTAAGGGAGAAAAGAATAGCTTAAGCTTGATTGCATCCTCCAAAATCCCATTATGTCTAAATAAATCACAGATATCTAAGAATGTCTCCATAAGGGTATTTAAGTCCTTTAAGGCTAAGTCTCCAAATTGTGAGGCCTTATACATTTAGATATTACCCTGTGATGGATCTTAAAGTTATGTGTGTTAACCCTAGGTCATACTATGCTTGCCAAAGGTCTACCACTATTTCCCATAGCTAAGTTTGTCACAATGGGTTCCTTATGTTCTCTTTGATGTGATGCAACTATGTATTATTGTTGTTCTATTTCTAAAGAGTTAGCCTCTAAATCTAGATGATCCTTATTGATTATATCTACCTCTACTTTATTAGGAGTGCCTACATGAGTCTCTTTCTTATTTTTACATATCTTGCATTCTAACTACAGATCAAAGTCAAGTTTTTAAGGTTTTAGCCCTGAGTATACATGTAAAATGAAGAAAATGACTAAAGAAAGAAACTAAAGCAATAAATCAAGAATAAGCAATCAACAAACAAAATGTAGAGAATAATCAAGTAAAATTAAAAAAATTAGAAAAATAAGAAAAGAAAAAAAAACAACCTCTAGACTTATTGTCATCGATTTATTCCTAGTATTATTAGTTAGATCTTCGGTAACGGTGCCAAAAACTTATTCTTAATCTGTCTAAACTAATATTTTTAATTCAAATTCAACCTAAGACCAACTATAGGCAAGTATATCTATCACAAGTAATATAGTGGATTATAAGAGTCCAAGTTATCATTTCCTCAAGGATCTAACTATAAGTACTAGGTCATTCAAATTACAATTATTTAGATAACTCAAATTAATTGATTGATTAATTAAAAACTGCTAAATTAAACTAAAATCATTTTTTATTAAATTAAAAGAGATCAAAATTGAAATTGAGAACTACCAATCCAAATGTATAGCTAAGGCTTTTGAGTTTCAATGATTCAATTGAGTTTAAGAAACATTTATATGGCCTAATCTAGGGTATCTTCATAAAATTAAAGCACAAGTATGGTTAAAACTATGCCCTATCTCTATTGGTCTTATTTAGTAGTTTAGTCTTTCAATGGAATTAAGTATAAGCTTAAAGCTAAAGAAGTTTAATTTTAAAATCCTTATGAAGAATTAACACCCTTATAATTAACCAATCTTTGATTATTAACTAATCTAAAGCAGGTTGTTAGTTGATCTTTCAAATGACTAATGTAGATTTCTTAGATTTCTAAATATTTATAACTCTATTCTAATTGACTAGTTTATAACAAAGAATTAAACACTTGAATAAACACGGATTAGCCAACAAATCATGCAAAATAACTCAGTTAAATCATTTATTAACCTAACCTTAGCTAATAAATGATTTAGCCATGCATATTCATCAATGAACACAAAGTATGAAATAATAAACACATATCTATTGATTAAAATGAAATTATAGTAAGATACAATGAATTTAAAGTTTACAAAACATCAAAATATGCTCCCAACTGACTTTTAACTCTGAATCATGTTTGTTTCAAACTTTAAAATCATTAAAAGCTAGTTTGAATGTCTAATATAATGAATTGAAAGCCAAAAACTATGTAAAACCTAAAGCTAATATGAAAAGTGAGACAAGTACGAATAAATTTGACTAAAGGTTTGGCTAAAAAATCTCATACAAAGTCTCCAAGATATGCTTATATAAGTCCCATGTACATTTAGGGTTAATTAGTGACTGAATTCTCAAATTTTGATTCTTTACTGAAACACGCCTCTAAAGACTTCAACAATTCTTAGAATCGAAGATCAATGGCATCATTTAACACTTACGTTATTAATCTAGTTTCATAGTGGATATCAATGGTGGTCTAGTTAGGCTTCAATAGCACCGTTAATGAGTCACATTATTCTCTTATAGTAACATTAATGGTAGTTGAAATGTGAGAACAATGGCATTGTTAAGGATATACATTATACTTTTGAAAAATGCCTTAAACTTGATCCTTTTTTCACAAAACTCACATTTTTTACATGAGCATATAAAAAAAACAATAACACATATAAATTAGATAATTTAACAAAAAAGTAGGGGTAAAAACATAATAAATCATGCTCTAAAATTCTATAAATTATACTTCTATCACTTTCCATTTAAAATCACCTATCTATCTCTTATACACACTTCTCTTAGTTTTCTTTTATTAATCTCTTTTTGTGGAAAATGAAAAATAAAGTCATCGATACTATTTTTAAAATTTTAAAAAATGTGGACATCACCTAATTGACACTAGGAGTTTGGATAGTCAACATTAACTCTAGCTGTCTTCTTAAAATTATAAACAAAATGCTTAACTTTCCATAGATCTTAAATAACCTTAATATGATATTATGATTGAAAGTTGTTATCAAATACCAAATAGTACTTGATGATAACACAAAATGAAGCCACAACTTTTTCGTTGAATTCTTTTATGAGGCCTTATTATAACATGGGGGCTATGAGGCTGCTAAATCATGGGCCTGTAGTTTTTCTATTCTTCTATTTAGGTTCAATAGGAGTTCCTAATTTCTAATATTACTTTAAAATTTTCTCAACTTTTCATAACCTCTTTAATAACCTAAACCTAGTATTTCTTTCAAAATTGATTTGCTAAATATTAAGCAATGCATACTGGTGATAATAAATTGAATCAACATGTTTTTTAACCAAAATTTTCTTTTTTAATTTAGTATTACCATAAAAATTAACCAATCACACACCTTTTAAGCATCCAATATCAGTCTCCAACTCATATTAAAGAACATTACACGACATTCCCAAGGCATTAAATTCCATGAATTCATAAATATCATAACCTTAAAATTTTAGGGTCTTACATATTTTCCCCTTTAAAATAAGTTCATTCCTTGAAACCTATATCACCTAAAACTTGAAGTGTTATTAATTGATACTCCAAGTATAAGCTACTTGTATTCCGTTTTTCGATATTTAAAAGACAATAAAAAAGGAATGTTAAGGGTCAAATTGATTGAATTTCCATGTTTATTTATTGAATTTTTTTCTCCTAATCCAGTGCTTAAATGTTAAATTCATGTTTTATAATGTTTAATTTGTAGATAATCTATCAAAATTGAGGATTGGAGCAAAAACGCTAAAGAATTGTCACTTTCTAAACCATCAACGGTGGTATGAAGTAACCACCATTAATGGCCCAGCAACTCGCATTGAAAGAGTCTTATAGGGATGTATTTTATTAATTTTTATTATTTCATTTCACTTAGATTCATTCCTACTTTTTTTGGAAAAAGTACTCAAATCATGTTTAATTTGTGATGAGTGGTAGATTGAATGTGTTAAAGCTTGTTTTGGATAAAAAGGAAGAAGTTTAGAGAAGAATTGGAGTAAAATGAGCAAGGAACTGTCATTCTGCTCCATCAATGGCGGTTGATCTACTTATAAACGGCGTCGTTGATGAATATAAGAATCATCGTTAAAGGACATTTCTTAAACCTCTAATTCAAGATTAGACATTGTATGATGTGATGCAACCCACTTATTATGTGTAAACATTTGCCGCCACTCATTCTTCATTTTAAAAAAATATTGAAGTGATAAGAAGTTAGTTGCAAATCTAGTGACAGCAAGACAATATAAATTTCTACCATTTGTAAACTCCTTTCACATCAAATTCAGAACCCAAGCATGATTATAAATGAACTTACTCACATTTTTTGCTTTCTGCACAGTGTCATCAATAACAAGAAAGTATTTATCATTTCCTATGTCCTCTAACATCAAATCAATGCAATGTGCAGTACAAGGAGTCCAATAAAAAGAATTATACCTACTTTATAATGCCTTCCCAGCTTTTTATATGCATTATCATTGTCTGTGACAAACTATACAATATTTCGAGGCCCAACTTTATTCACAATCTCATCAAAAATCTCTAACAAGGTATTACTATGCCTTATAACACCAGATACTTCAATTGATTTCAAGAAAATAGTCCGTTTAGAAGAATGTACTAAGAATTTTATAATAGATTCTTGTTTTGTATTTGTCCAATCATTTGCCATGATTGAACATCTATTTTTCTCCCAATACAGCTTTCTTTCAGCCAAATAATTTTTAATCTCATCAACTATACATCTCAAAAGATTACCTCTCAAGTCAAACATAATAAGAACTTTATATGCTGCACCATAAGATCTAATAGCATCCTTCATATGTTAAAAATAATAAAATTGTGTTGCATTAAATGATAAGCCTGCATCATACCACCATCTTACTACTACCATGTCCACATTATGAGCTATTTCTTTAGTTTGTAGTGCACTATGAATTGAAGGTTGGGCTCCAGGAATTGTTCTTGGAGTAAAAATATTAGACCTTTGTTTCCTTCTTTTCCTCATATCATATGAGCTTACAATAATTCCTTCATTATGGGTAGGAACATCAACTTCAACATTATCAATATCATCATGCATAGTACAAAAAGAAGTTCTACTTCTAATTTCATAATTCAATCTTTGCCTTCTATTTTTTTTTTTCATTATGATGCTCTTTAAGCATTGTCTTCATCTTCCATTTTAAATCATGACTAACTCTTTTACACGGTTTTACATCACCTTTAATTTTGACGAAGTATCTCTTTAACCTTGTAATTCCGCCACCTTTGAAATGTTTGTTACAAAATAAACATATAGTATGATTCTTTGTACCAGGAACAAATCTTGCCTAAGTCCAAGTTGGATCATCAAATCGGCCTTGACAAACTGAATTATCAGGAGTACTTGAACTTCCTTCCATTTATCTGTAAGAATAAACACAATAAATTAAGCACAACAAATTAATCAATCACCTCAAATTCTGTAACCTAATATGTATAATTAGATGCAATCCAAGTTTTGATCAAGTCAATTTTCTTAAAATCCAATGAAACATTTCTTAGTAAAAAATCAATAAAATGAAAAAATGGAATTACCTACAAATT
Source organism: Pinacopodium congolense (assembly GCA_028565735.1). Taxonomy (NCBI): domain Eukaryota; kingdom Viridiplantae; phylum Streptophyta; class Magnoliopsida; order Malpighiales; family Erythroxylaceae; genus Pinacopodium; species Pinacopodium congolense. The sequence continues at coordinate 2,112 of JAOXYD010068731.1, read as the reverse complement.
CAGAAAAGCATGTGCTTGATTTTAGGAGGCTTTGCCATAATGCATCATTGAGAAAAGCACAGCTTTTGGAGCAAATGCTCATAGACCATTCCACTATTTCATTTTAAGAGGCTTTACCATAATGCATTATTCATACCTAATCTTAGGTTAAAAAATATTCAAGATGCTCAGAATCTCACTAAGAACACCCAATATTTTCCAATTCAAATCCCAATACAATCAATACATTTTCTAAGTCAAATAACAACACAATCAATACATCTTCCAAGCAAATTACAGCACAATTTATATAACTCAATACATCACTTGGTAGAATGATTAAACCTGAAAAAACCTAAAAAAACTTTAATATGTAATTTTGTATACCTAAAATCGAGGATTAGGGATTGACGCCTTCAAATGGATCTGGGACTGCGTCCTTTAGGAATCTAGATGACTAGCGGTGGCGAGTGGAAGTGACTGGCAATTGGTGGGTGGCTGGCAGCTGGCGCCTGGCGCCTGGCAACTGGTGACGGAGAAGGTGAAGGAGAAGACGAATATGATTATGCAACTACCGACGGCAAAGGCGAAGGGGAACTAGGGAAGGTCACTAACTATTTGTTGGCAACTGGAGAAGGTGGTTGGCAATTGGCAATGCCGGGTGGCTATTAGCAAAGACTTTTTGGGCACTGGTGAAGACAACTGGAGAAGGCGACGCCGCGTCACGCGAGGTAGGTGCTAGCTGCCAGGGTGATGGAGCACCGGAGTAGGTGACGGCTAGAGGGAGCAGTGAGGGTGAGGCATTAGCCAGAGGCATACAGTGAGAAAGAGAGAGAGTGACATAGAGCAATACTCTTATGGTATGGTCCCTGTCTCCAACTTTTTTAATTTTGCAGTTTTGTCTTCAGTATCTGCAGGTATCGACTGATACCAACTAGTACAGGCTAGTATTTGGTCACTGTACGGTATGAAGGTGTTACCGTATTGTTTTTTGATACTACCAGTTTCAGGCAGTACCGGCCGGTATGGTACGGTATACAAAAACTTGAAAATTATTAAAATTGACAGAATTATTTTAATGGGGTCTAATTGAATATTTTACAAACGTTAACATTTTTTTAAAAATTAAATTTTAATTTTAATAGTCCAAAAATATTACTATCTAACTCAAATTTTTTATAAAGTTTAAAATTTGTATGAGCCTTTTGCTGAATTTAAAACATTAAAGAATGATTGTAGGATTATTATGTGGGCTTTAGTGATCTGGTGTAGGCCTCATAGGGTACGTTTATCTCATACAGATAAATGTTTAAGTGAGGAAGTGGTCTCTAAGTCCACCAAAAGCAGTCAAGATTAATGTATTAAATACCATATCGATATTGGTATCAAATTTGTCTCTAAAATGGTATTATACTGGTACTAGTTAATATCGGTATCGTTTCGGAAAATTTTAAAAAATTATAAATTAGTTCTTGAATTTTATAAAATTTACAAAATATTCTATAAATGTATTATATTGTATAGTTTTTAATTTAATTTTAAACTCGAAAGGCTAAAATATAAAATTTTCCTTTTAATTTTTTTAAAATTTTTTTTCTCAGTATCGGCCAGTACGTCAATATTTAAATTCAATATGATGCCTTTAAATTTCGTACCGATTTCTAGCTAGTACGACCCGTATCGGTACGAAATTTAATACCTTGGCCTAGATTCCTTATTTGATTATTGTTTTTTTAGTTAATTTTATCGGGACTCCTTGTGGTTTTAAAATTTTCTAATACCTCTCTGTAGTTCTAAAATTACACCAAGCCCCCTATAATTTCATAAAATTTTCACCAGAACCCTTTGCCATTGATGTGGCAAGAACTGTTGACGTGGCAGATGACTAGAAAATGGCGATGACGTGGCACGTAGGGGGTTCAGTGAAATTTTTTAAAGTTCATGAGGTGTGTATGTGTGTGTAATATTTTCAAAGTTTAAGGAGGTATGTTGTAATTATCTAAACTATAAAGGGGTTTGGTGTAAATTTTTTCACACTATGTATAATATTTTTTATTTTTTATTATTTTATTTACTATTTTAAAATAAAAGCAAGCACTTTAAATTTTTTGAGAATATATTGCATGTACTTTA
>JAOXYD010068720.1:0-12718 GCA_028565735.1 Pinacopodium congolense | reverse complement strand
GAGCATAATACTAAGTCAATTAATATTTAATTATCTAGACAACTTTAAATTGATTGATTAAAAGAAATAAAAAGTAAGGTTTCATGCACATTTAAAATGATTAGGATAAATAAAAATAATACTACGGTTGTGACAGACTCTCTTTTCATTCATACTGCCAATTGTTCCTTAATATGTATATGGCAAAATGTTAGAACTGATCTTTTTGGTCTTCTAGACAATTTTCTCGTCTATATTTAGTTTCTATAGCATGAACAATCATACCATTTAGAGTTCTAAAGCATGAGATATGAACAAATGATCACAATTTATTCCAAAATAGGGGTAGCATCATGTCAACTTTTTTTACCTTAATTTTGAAGGTTATAGAGTTAGAATTAAATCAAAGTCTCTTATATAGATATTTACCTCTATGTCATAGGTTTTATATGCAACTAGAATCACACAATTTGGGAGTCTTTAGGCTTAGTTATGACTCAAACAACGTGACTGACTCAAATAAACCCTGGACATAATTCCACTATATAATACTCTCTTATCATATTCAACCAATTATATCCAAGATAACACAAAAATAACACCAAAGCAGCATCCTATAAACAAATCTACATAAACTAAGTGAAGTTAAAAACCTAAAAATTGACAAATTAGGTCTTCTATTGCCTTTCCTTCCCTTCCACTTTAGCTTTACTTAGTTTAGCAACTTGATTTCCAGCTATTGTTACATGAAAAATGATATGGTTGAAGAAGGTGAAATGGAGAGGAGAAAATTTAAACTTAGAATGTCGTGAACCCCTTCTCCATATCCCTATTCTAAAACTTTCAATACCTACACATATGCATTGTTATTATTGGTCACACTTGCCTTAATCCAATTGGTCCACAAATGCCTTATTCTAATTGGTCCATATGTTACTTTTATAAAAATTGCATATTGGTCCTTCTTCTTCCTTTACTTCCCATGTTGGCCTATAATCTTATCAGTTAATTTCATTGCCTTATGTTTTAATTTCCTAATGTCATAAATTTCATGCAATTTGGTTAATTATTTATGGAATTATACCTAAAACACCACAGGTTATTCGAAAATAGGGGTAATAGCCACAACTCAACTTCATACTGGAATTCGAAGACCTTAGAGGCACAATAAAATTTTAATTCCTTCACGAAAGTTTTAGATTTATGTTTCTAGATTAATGAACAATTCAAATTATCCAATTTTAAGGTATATATACCAAGATATGGTCAAAGTCCTGAGGTATGTTCATACTGAAACAAACAGATTACCCATTTACCCAAATCTTTTACATTCGATCTCATTATGTTCATTTATTTATTATGTTCACTTCTTGATGCACCTTAGACATGCTATAATACTTCTAGGGTATATGTTAGGGCCTTACATAGGTAATGCATTAGTTTCATAATTTAGCAAGAAATAAAATTCAATAGTGTTGTTAACTACGAAAGTGTAATATATATTAGTTAGCAGTTTTTTTACACATATGCTTTAATTTAGGCAACAACTTTAGGATTATGACTTGGAACTTAATACGATCCCATTAGGCACCATAACATAAGTAGCATTTTCCTAATAGAGAGTTAAATCTAATAGTCTAGAACCAAGCATATAAAGATTAAGTATGAAATTCAAATCAAACACACCAAACTAAGAATAAATTAAGGGACACACCAAACCTAATTCAAACATACCTTAAGGGCTTCAACACATTTATTTGAATTAAAACACACCAAATTCAAATTAATAGAACTAAAATTAAGGTTGGGTTGCCTCCCAGCAAGCGCTTCTTTAAGGTCTTTTAACTAGACCTTAAGGTTAGAGAATTTTACTTCTCTTCCTTGGTCTATAATCCATCAACTTTAATTCATCCTTCTTATAAAACAAATGGGCCAATTTTAGAATGGTTTTTGAAGAATTTAAAAGAATTATATCTTTGAACCATTGATCCTTAATGAAACACCAAGCATGATTTGAAAATACCATGGTAAGAAGTCTTGAATTACCATGGTTAGCCTTGAATCAAAAGCATGAATGCCAATGAAATCAATATCCTCCAATGCTTTCTCACCTTTAAGCTTCATTTCCTTGAAAAATTCATCATGATGAAGAATCTTCAAACCATTATCTTTAATTTGAAATTCATCCTCATCACTAATGAAATCACCATATATATCATCCATTTGATCATCTAATGATACGGCATAAACACTTTCTTTAACTTTAGCAACTTCAATTTCAATACTTTCCTTACAATCACTTAACTTCCCCTTATGATATCCAAAATGAATTGGAAAATCATCATCAACATCATCCATAACAAAAACTTCTAACTCATATTGCTCATATTCAAAAAATAGAGTTGGATGAATAGGTGTGATCGTTTCAATCAATTGTTCTCTCAAATTTGGATATGAACTTTCCAACTCTTGAACTATGGATTGATTTTTGGGTAGATGCTCATCTAATTGAGATACAATGAATAAGGGTACTTGGAAATTTTGAAACAATTGAAAAGATCGCCTAAATGAAGCATTTAATCCTTGTAGATATGGAATCCTAGGTTGGTAAGGTTAGACATTCGAATCAACCAATAACCTAGATGACCAATCTCCATTTCCAACTTCTTCCACTCCTTTACTTTCTTCCATCACTTCTCTTTCATACATTTCCTCCTTTTCATGATCAATTGGTACATCGATGGCCTTAACTTGCTCTTTAGAGGTAGTTTCAGATATAGAAGGTAAGGTTTGAGGTAACTGCTCATCTAATAATTGAAAAATATGACCTACTTGAGTCTCCAAATTATTAATTGAATCTTTATGAGATTGCATTCTAGACTCATTGCCTTGGATATACTTCATCACTGTATCTTCTAAATTAAACTGATCTTGATCAATTGAAGTAGATGGAAGTTCAATTTAAGGGTTGACATAGGACTGTTGGTAGTCACAAATGGGGTGGCTTTCCTTAAAAAATTGATAAGAGTCCTCTGCTTACCGAGTGTAAGAATAATGGTCATGACTAAGATCAAAGGCAAAAGAGGGTCTTGATTGACAATCAGTATAATCATAAAAGGAACTACCACGAAACTTACAAGTCATAAGACATTGAAACTCATCACTACCAAATTAAGCTTGTAAGTCATCCAATTGCTTATTATGGTCTACTAATTAAGCTTGAAAAATTGGAATTTCATTAAGGCACGAGCTCTAACTAGTGTCCTACAAGAAGGCTCATAATTAAATTGAAAGCTATTGGATGCCATGTCCTCAATCAATTCATATGCTTCACTTGGGGTTTTATTCATCAAAGTTCCTCCAGAAGCAACATCTACAAGGCTACGAGTGGATGGATTGAGTCCTAAGTAGAAAATATACACTAGCTCATAAGTACTGAAGTTATGTATCAGACATTCAGTAAAGTAGCTCTCAAAATCATTCCCAAGACTTATGCAAACTCTTGCCCTCATATTGTTCGAATGACGAAATTAAAATTTTCAATTTAGCAATCTTGACTGGGGGGAAATAATTTAGCTAAAAAGCAATTGGCAAGATCATCCCAAGTTTGGATAGAATTAGGTGGAAAAGTGTTTAACCATGTGCGAGCTCTATCTTTTAAAGAAAAAGGGAATAACTTGAGTTTAAGCGCATCATTTGAAATTTCAGAATTTTGATAGAGATCATAGATATCTAAGAATTTTTTTAAATGATCATTTGGATTTTCCAAAGACGAACCACTAAATTGAGAAGATTTAATCATGGAAATGAGCATATGCCGAATTATGAAGTCATCTAAGTCTATCCTAGGTCTAACAATGCTAAACTTAGGACCGCTCTTAGTTTGCATAACTAATTTCAACATGGTTGGTTCTTTTTTAGGTAGAAAAACCAAGTTCTCATGATGTTCCATTTAAATTGATTCTTAATAATAAACATGCAATCGAGATTAACACAGGCTAAGAATCAAAATCAAAGAAATAAAAAGCCATAAAAGAACAAAAGAAAATAAAAACAAATAAACAAACCTAAAAGACTATATACAAAATGTATATCTTAGAGTAATTGAAACCAATTTCTCTAATATTAACTTTAAAACACCGATTAATCCCTGGTAATGGCACCAAAAACTTGTTGTTCGTTGGTTGAATAGATTAAAAATGGGAGTTCTTTAAACCAAATTTACTTTGAAAACCAAAATGATATTAGGTGAAAACCAACGTGATAAAAGGTAAGTGCAGCTATCGAACAAGTAATAAAGTATAGTAATTTTTAGACTTCCGAGTGTTGAACCTACTGGAAAAAAATGTACGGTATTTTGAATGTTAAATACTAGATTAATTAGATTATAATTATATATGAAATTCTAAATTAATTGATTAAAAGATGAAAAGATAAAATTAATAACTATCCTAGTTATGCTTCAACCCCTTCCAATTTTGAATTATAAAATGTTTTTATAAAATTACTAAAAATTATAAACTTATGGAATCTAGATCTGGATAAGTGATTAATGAATTAAATGAGCTTAAAAATAAATTCAAAGGCAGATTAAAGTTCCTTCATGAATTCAAGACAAAGCTATGGTTAAGACTTACGCCTTTTCTCAATTTAACTTAGTTTAAAGTTTGGTTATGCTTTAAATCTAGTTAAGGGGATTTAATTTCAAGAAGGTGAATTTTGGACTTTTAATCTAAGATCTCTAACTCTCACAAATAATCCAAGTTTGGTTATGCAAAGATTGATTTATGTTGTTTATTGAATTTTCCAACAACTTAGGTAGATTTCTCATATCCTAGATTATCTTTCACTCTAAACTTAGTTGATCAGGTCAAAATTAGAACTTTAAGATTGTCAATAAACAAAATCAGACCTTATTACATGCATTCAGACCTCCTAAAACATTAAAATACAAATCTGAAGCTGAAAATGGAATTAAGCACACATAATCATCAAAGCATATAAAACATGCATCTTAAGCCACATACTTTAATAGATCTATAAATATAAGATGAAATAAGTAGTTTAGAAGTTACAATACATGTTTAGAAATCTTTTAGACAAGTCTTGAATTTCTTAACATGATCTAGACATCAACACAACTTCGAAATCCACAAAATCTAGCAAGAAAATCAAAGAACATTCAAGAATATACATATAAGAACATGAACTTTGATTAATCTGAAAAATAGGAGAATATAAGTAACAATATGAGTTAGAAAACCCCCTATGATTGATTAGAAACTTAGATATATGTCTCAACAATGTTTTTTAACAAACGGCAACTTAAAATACACACTCTAAAACTCGAATTACAAGAGTTTGAAGCCTAAACTGTATACGAAAATGTAAAAGAGAAGCAAGAGCTTCTCTAACTAGGAATTAGATTTGAAATCTACATGTTAGAATTTTGTTTTTGTGTGTTTCTTCGTTGTATGTAGACTCTGTAGACTCCCCCCATGTGTTAGGAGACAGGGGAATTAATTGAAGACATGTTAGAGCCGACAACTAGGAGATTTGGAGCTGAAATTGTTGACTTTGGTTATCAACGACACCCTACCTCTCATCAACGTCACCTTGAGAGGGTGCCGTTAATGCTCGAATTCTACACTCTTAAACGGAACCCTATTCTTCCTTCAATGGCACCTTGTGAAGGTGCCGTTAATGGACAAAATTAAGTTGAATTCTTCAATTTTTTGCTCCCATCTTCATCTTTAAGCTCCATCCTGCAAAGTAAATATAATAAGAAATAAATTTAATAATTAAACACTAAATTGGGGCTAAATTAACATCAAATATCATCCAAAAATACTATACATTTAACCCCTAAAAATCATCATACATTACACCCTGAATAGCTTCCAGCTTCCCCTAAACTAGATTAGCTAGCATTCTATTATCCTCATTGAGATTCATCTTAAGTAGCTTCTTTAGTTAACCTTTAATAGAGAAGAGCATGGAAAACATCTCAAATTGTTTAAAACCTTATGTTATAACTTGCATACCTACGATTATGGCATTCTCAATGCCAAGAACATTAACCAAGTAGTTGAAGAACAAAAAATGGATTTTCTTTATTTTCTATTCTTTTAAACTCAACACTACAATAGGACTATGATTAGATGTTAAAACTTGGCCAAAGGTCACTTGAGATGATCATAAAACTTCAAGCCAATAACCATTAATAAGGGGCTTTTAGAGCTTTCTTCTAATAGTTAGGCTTCTATATTGTTTATTAAACCAAGTAAATTTATTTCTAGTGAAACAAAGATCGGTTAGAGTTATACTAATAACACACTCCTTGAATTCTGAGTAATAACTTTTAATAATGCTTATGTCCTCTTTGAATATTTTAGTTCATGAGCTTGCAAGGTGTAATTGAAATAACCTAACACTTAACATGGAGAAGTAATGTTCCTTTTTAGCGACTAAAGGTGATTTCACAACTCTTTTATGTGAAAATCAAAGTTAGATACATAAATAATAAAACAACCATCACCATTGACCTAGGTTTATATAATAGCTCCATATATATGCAATAATGGTGTGAGAAAGTGAAAACCTAGATGGATTAATCATGTCATTATAATGAGCATCTTAGTTAGAAATAATTTGCCAACTCCTCTTTAAAAGCCAAGTCAACTATTAGGAAGAGATTTGATTTAAGTTTCCACTAGACCTATAAACTAATTTAATAAACTTGATGAAATTAGCTACAACTAATTGCTTATTAGGTTCATTTAACCCTTCTTAAATTCTACACTAGAATTGAAATTAATGAGGAGATACAAGAGTTTTTTTATTTTCTCCCAACCTTCTGCTTAGTCTTCATAGTTTGTACTATGTTATTCAAGTTATGTCCCACCCCCTTCACTAATAGAGGAGAAACAATAGGTTATTTAGAAGGACTATCCCCTCTAGTTCCTTTCTTAAATCTAATGTATCTTGACCATATCTACTTTCTCTTCGAAAAAATCACCAATTAAGGAAGAAGCTGGGGACTTCTCTCCTATAGGAAAATTCTTTGGCACTGGCTCTACCTTATATAGCAATAAGTTAGGAAGACTAGTGCTAGGGAGCTCTAAAATAGCAATGTCAAGGCCCCTATAATCCTCTCTATGTAAAGTGTTTTTTTTCCATTCTTACCTAATAATCTGAAATTATCTGGCTCTAAACTGCCTATAGGATTTGCCACTCCGCTTACTTAAATCTTGCACTTAAATAAGCTTATCTCACCCAAAAAAAAGTCTTTAGCTAGATTGGCTTCAGGGTTACTTACTGAATTAGCCATTATCCCCTCATTTTGTCCTACTATAATGAGCTACAAGCCATAAACTGTTTGGTTACTATCATGGCTACCTTTATTGCAACATCTTGGCTCCGCTAGTGACTTCAAACCCAGAATAGTAGATTCCCCTTGTAATCATAGAGTTCCTTTGATGTACCCATCTTAAAGAATCGTTCAATAGGCTTCCAAATCTTACTAAGAGGAGCATGAGTGGGTTTTCATTGGTAAGAAACTTCCAATTGATCCTTAACTAATTCCTCCTTATTGAAATGCATAATGGGAATATAATTAAGGAATTATTGATTATGCTATACTTCTAACACATGCTAGCATACTTATATTAGTAGTTGTTCCATCTATACATAAAAAGACAATTAATAAACTAGTCAAATGATTCAAACTTACTGTGGTCCAATACTCCAACGGCTAGTAATGTATCAGAATCTAGATAAGTATATGTTTCTTTTTCATTTCTTGGAACTTCAAGCCTAGTTGCCCATTGTTTTAGGAACATTGGTTGGTATTGCACGTGCTAAAGACCTGCTTTTAAAATTTTATTGATCGAATCATTTGAATTGAACTTGAACAAAAATACATCCTAGTTCTACAAAGTTCCTCCATACCATATTCCCTCTAATTGGTTTTTTCTCAGTAGTTAACCACAAGGAAGGCAAACCTTTTCTCTAAAAAGAAGACAATGAGCTAAGAAATTTATTTAACAACCCCAACTTTCAAGATTTCAATGGAAGGATAGACTACTTTGGACTCAGTGAAAGGAGGAATATTTGAAAGAAGGGAGCTATAATGAGCTTCACCCATAACTTGATCCAACCTTTTTTAGTAGGAGGCTTAGAAAATTTGAGGCTTTATTTTCCTAAATTGCCTCCTTTCATTGGACCAACTACGACCACTCCCACCACAACCTGTGGGTTAGATATGTTAGAATCTTATGAACTACCAAATAGCTCCTCTGCTAATGAAGAAGGGCCAGGTTAGAGTAAAGGAAAATTAAAGGAAGAAGAAGAAGGATCAACAGATCCCATCACAACCTAGCTAACTTTAGGCAAGAAAAGAAAAATTAGGGATTCTTATTTGGAAAGAAGGTAGCAGCTGAAAATAGAAGAGAGAGAACAAGAGCCAAGGAAAAAAGCAAAAGAGACCTTACCAAAAAGAGGCAAGACTATACTAATGAAGATGAGATAATCAAATAGGGATATAACAAAGAGAGAACGAATGGCTTCTCACTTATCTTTAATACATTTCTTTATATTTTGCATTATATTCACAATATCATAAGTATATTTTTTAAATAATAAAATAAAAAATGATACCAAAATAGTATAAAGGATTACATAAAGTTTTATGAAATATTTAATTGTATTTCTTTGGTCTTAAAATATGCAAATGCTTATGTTCTTGCTCTCTCTCTCTCTCTCCCTCCCTCCCTCCCCCCTAAACATGTGGCTAAACTAAAACTAATTGAAAGAAGAGTGATCTCTTAGTTTAGAAATCACAGGAAAGCGTATATACACGTATAAGAAACTATATAGCCTTATATGTTCCTTGCACATTTAGACTCCATTTGGTTTAACTTTCTGTTTCTATTTTTTATTTTTATTTTTCTAAGTAAAACATTAGTGTAAATTAATTTTATTGGTTTCTTTGTATTTTTTATTTTTGTGTGCTTTTATTGATTTGTGTTTTTCATTAGATTTTATGCTTTATTTTCATGATTTTTGTGTGCTTTTATTAGTTTTGTATTTTTATTAGTTTTTATGTGCTGTTTTCATTGGTTTTGGGGTTTTTAAAAATAGAAACAGAAAACCAAAGCCATATTCCTAACTAAATAACCCCTTCAGCATTAGCATGACGTATTCTACCTCATGGTGATGCCCCATTTCGTAGCGTACTTTACAAAGATCCTTCATTTTGTCTTGCCTAATATTCAATTTCAATTTCTTCTTTGAATTTGTGGCTTTATTTACATAGTGGCATGTTTCCTAAGTATCTGCAACTAAGTTAACTAGTCAGTCCTTTTGAGTTTTGGGAAAAAAAAATCACCTTCGATGTTATACTTTTTATATCGTGTTAAAAGTAGCTAAGGATAATGTGCATCACTATTGGTGGTGTAAAACATTATTGGCATTGTGTTTTTATGTTTCAAAATTGGAATAACGTGAAACCCATTTGCTTTACTGAGATTGTTAAATTGGTGACCAGATACTTTTGTCTTAAAAAATTTGGTGGAGAAAATAAGATAAAATGGTCCAGCCTTTCTATGTAAAATATCTATATTCAATCTCAATTTCTTCTTTGAACTTTTTTTGAATAATTAAATTAATTAATTGATCAAAAGAAGGTCACACACCCACAAGCACACTGACTGCTACCACATGGGTAAATCCCTTACACCAACCACGTGCCTGCCCAAAAAAGAAAACAACACTCTTGTGGAACCCTAAAACACTCACGTACACGAAACTTCACCTAATTAGATCAAAATCGACTTCATTGAAGAGTCGATTCCACACGATGAAGAGCCAAATGCGATCTACACTTGAATCAGTCATCAGATGGACAAGGTAACATTTTTAATCAATCAATGGTTCACAATTACCGATTAACTGCGCATGGCGTCTGTCGACATCGGAGATGGAGAAGACCCATTAGCTATTAGAGCCCAAAATGAAGGTAACCCTTTTGACCCTTTCCTCCTTGAGTAGAGTAGGTTCCTTGAGTCCTAGCTGCATATCAATTTCTTTTTTCTCTTACTCCAGTGAAGAAGTATAGCTCCCCGGACAAATGAAAACCGTCTCGACTGCTCTAACTCTTCTTCCTGCTAGGTACTATCTTTTAACCATGATTGTTTAAAAGGATGATGAATTAGAATAGTTAACGTCTTTGATTTGATTTGCTATACCACTAACCCCTAATATATGGGTATAGGGAGATGATAATCGTAGTTAGAGAACCTAGGACTAGACAGTTCCTAGATCCCATTGCTCGATCACCCGACAACCATAGTTGATAGCCGATCCCCCCACCACTAGTTGCTCCTTAATCCAACTTATGGCTTCCTGGAAGAGTGGTTCTTCTGTCTTCTCCAAACCCCTGAGAATGTGATAGTTCCTTTCCTTCCAAATTGGGTAGACACATGACCCAAAAGCGATTATCAGTGCTAATCACTGCTGATACAGGTTCCTCCAATTCCTTACCAGCCAATCTAGGACCTCCTCAAAACTATTTGGTAGGTTAAGGAAATCATAAAGAGTTGATATACGCTTCTATAGAGCCAAAGAGAAGTCACAGTTAAATAGTATATGAGAAGCTGATTCCTCTTTGCATTTACACAAGTAGCACATAGAAGGGAAGTATAGGTATTTGAGTTTGTCTGTGGTAGGGAGTTTGCCCTCGACGCATATCCAAAGTAGGAAAGACACCTTAGGAAGGAGGTTAGCATGCCAAATGACTTGGTGAAATCTCCATAGTGTAATCTTTGAGCCATGATAAGGAGTATAGGAAATAGGAGGTTCTTTCACCCTAAGGCCAGTAATGCTGGAGAGCCATCTTCTTTAAGCTTATCCAATTTTGGAAACTATCATGAAGCTCTTGTTTTTATTTATTTCCAGGCCTGATATAAATTTTAGGTTATCCGTAAAAGAGAGACTAAATAACCCCAACCCTCTACACTTTCTGTGATACTTAAAGCTTGTATCCTGTTAGATGTTAAATCTGATAAGCCTAGTGAGCACCTTTATCCCTAGAATAAAAAGATAAGGCGATATCGGGTCCCCTTGCCTTAAAGTTTTACCTTTTTTGAAGAGCATTATAGGTTCACCATTTACCAAGCTACTATAGGAAGAAGTGTAAATGCATTCCCAAATCCATTCTCAAAATTTATTTGGAAAGCCAAAGGCTTCTAAGGTATTCATTAGGAACCTTCAAATAATGGAATCATAAGCCTTGTGAAGATATCTTTATAGCACAATCTTTAGGGGCCTTCTACCAGTTATAGCCTTACAACAGTTCTTAGGCCACTAGAATATTATCCCCAATCAATCTGTTTTAGAGAAAAGTAGCTTGACTTCCATCTATGAGCTTATCCATGACTGTTTTTAATCTAGACACTATCATCTTCAATATAATCTTATAAATTGTATTGCAATAAGAGATAAGTCTATACTATGAAAGAGAATTTGGATTTGAAACTATAGGAATAGAGCTAATGAAAGTCTTATTGATTTCCTTTAGCATCTTTCCTTTGTCAAAAAATTTAAGAACTGCCTATACATTTTTTATTATTGGCCAAGTATTCTAATAGAACATGCCATTAAATCTGTTTGGCTCTAGAGCTTTATTTGGGTTCAACTCAAACACTATCCTCTTAATATTAGTTGTTGAAAAGGTTTTAGTTAATCCCTCCACTTCCTCTTGCGTAAAGACATTATGAATTATTGAATGTAGAGTTGTATTGGATGATGTAGTACTAGTGTTAGCTCCTAGTGTTGTACTAAAGTACTAAAATACTTCATTTTTAATTTCCTCTTGAGTAACATTAGTCCCTCCCCCCTTTTTAGTCAAGGCCGTGATGCAATTATAGTTCTTTCTAGCTATTATAGTGTTATGAAAAAATTTGCTATTTCTATCACCCTCTTAAAGCCACTGAATTCGAGATTGTTGTCTCAATAAGGAGTTAGTGTCTATCTATAGACTCTGAATAGCTATGTAAGGCTGAAGTATCTTTGGCTGACAAAGCTAGATCCCTAAGTTTTTCATATAACTCCTTTTATACAATCTTCAGCTTCTCTTTTACCTCTTGCACTTCCTTTCAAGTATTCTTAATCTGCCCAGCACTAAATTGTTTTAGTTATGCTTTAATACAAGTAAACTTCCTTACATAGGAAAAATTTTGCATCTCGTTATATTCAAGCCCATGCCTCTCTTTACTACCTCCTTAAACCCCTCTACTTGAATAAGAAAATTGTTGAACCTAAAAGGAAAACCTCTCTTAGATAACTGGACTAGGTTCTGGACTACAATAGGGCAGTGATCTGAGAAGAGTAGTTCCATAAATATGGCATTGCTATCACTATATTGTTGGAGCCATTCCCTATTTACCAACGCCCTATCCAGATTTTTCCTAATGGATGTAGAAGCCACCTGCTTATTTCACCATGTAAAAAAGAATCCTCTGTATTTTAAATCTTAAACTCCAATCTTAGCTACACAATCCTAAAAATCCTTATCTACTCTACAATCAGTAGAGTTACCTTCTGTTTATGAAGTGAATAATATGATGTTAAAGTCCCCCATAACCATCTAAGGGTCCTGAATAGTATCTCCCAACTCAACCAAATCCTTCCACAGGATGCATCTTTGGAATGCCAGGTTAGAAGCATAGACTATAGATAC
>JAOXYD010068689.1:0-12719 GCA_028565735.1 Pinacopodium congolense | reverse complement strand
GATAGGTGCACTTGCCTTTCGTCACGTTGGTTTTCACTTAATCTCATTTTGGTTTTCAAAGTAAAATCGGTTTAAAGAACACCCATTTTTAATCACTCAACCAACGAATAACAGTATAGTGACTACTTACAAATTTTAGTGGCCCCTAAGGACCAAGGGAAAACTACCTTTACTTATCCATATGAGACATTTTCTTATAAGTGCATGCATTTTAGGCTATGCAATGCCGCAACCAATTTTAACGTTCAATGATGGCTATATTTTCAAATATGATAGAATCTTACATCAATGTTTTCATAGATGATTTCTCAGTTTTTGGCATTTTTTTAAATCTTGCTTGGAAAATCTTGATAAAGTGTTCAAGAGATGTGAAGAGACAAATCTGGTATTAAATTGGGAAAAGTTCCACTTTATGGTTCAAGTGGGTATTGTGCTTTGCTATAAGGTTTCAAGTAAGGGCATAGAGGTAAACTCAACCAAGATAAATGTATTCGTTCAACTACCACCTCTAAATTCAGTTAGAGTAGTTCAGAGTTACTTAAGTCATGTTAGTTTCTATCAAAGATTCATTAAAGATTTTTTGAAAATTACTAAAACTCTTACTAATCTTTTGACTAAGGATGCTAAATTTGATCTTTTGTTAGAATGGTCTTTGTTTTTTGAATTAATGTGTGGTCCAAGTGATTTTACGATTGGTGCAGTTCTAGGTTAAAGGAAGGATAAAATATTTCGTCTTATTTATTATGCAAGTAGAACATTGAATGATATCTAAAAGAATTACACCACAAAGAAGAAATAAATGTTGGCTATTGTTTTTGCATTCAATAAATTTAGATCTTTTTTAATTCTTTTTAAGATGACAGTCTATACTGATCATTCAACTTTAAGGTATTTGTTGAATAAATCTGATGCAAAGCTAAGATTGATCATATGGGCCCTAATGTTATAAGAATTTAACATGGAAATTATGGACAAGAAAGGTGCTAAAAATTTTGTCGTCAATCATCTTTCTAGGTTAAGTGAGGAAGCTATGGAGAAAGGATAAAATCAGGAGATTAAGTAAGTGTTTCTAGAGGTGAATTTGTTAACAATAAAGGATACATTACCATAGTATGCTAACTATGTCAGTTATTTGGTTGGCAATGTAGTTCCTCATGATTACTCCTCTCAGTAAAGAAAGAAATTCTTTGGTATGATCCTTGCTTATATAAGATTTGCAGATTAAGGTGTATTCCTTATGAAGAAGTTCCTTCTATTTTAAATCTTTGTCATTCCAAGGGAGTAGGAGGACACTTCAGATATTAGGACTACTTACAATATTTTGGAATTTGGATTCTATTAGCCAACATTATTTAAGGACGCATTTCAGTTTGTAAGATCTTGTGATAATTTTCAAAGAAGTGGAAACATTTCTAAGAGACATGAAATGCTTTTAAATAACATTCTTGTCAGTGAGGTTTTTTATGTTTAGGGAATTAATTTTAGAGGAACCTTCCCTACATTGTATTCCAATCAATATATTTTAGTCATAGTAGATTATATCAATAAGTGGGTTAAAGCAGTAACATTACCTAATAATGAAGCAAGAAGAGTGGTGAAATTTCTTAAGAAAATTATTTTTACAAGATTTGGTACACTACGAGTAATAATAAACAATTTTGCAATTTTGCAATAAACAATTTGATTCCGTCTTATCCAAATATGGTGTAACCTATAAGGTTGCCACACCTTATCATCCACAAACTTATAGTCAAGTGGAAATTTCAAACCGAGAAATTAAAAGAATTCTAGAAAAGATTATTAATGCATCTAAAAAAGATTGATCTTTAAAATTGGACGATGCATTATGTGCATATCACATTCCCTTTAAGACACTTAATTTTATGTCTCTGTATCACTTAGTTTATGGCAAGTCATGTCATTTTACTATTGAATTAGAGCATAAGGCATTTTAGGTAATTAACTTCTTAAATTGCAACTTAAATAAATCTAGTGAGCAAAAATTATTTCAATTAAATAAGTTGGATTTATTTTTCCTTATTGCCTTTGAAAATGCTAAGCTTTATAGATAAAGGACTAAGAAATGGTATGACAGAAACATTATTCCTTATGATTTCAAAATTGGCGATAAAGTTTTGATTTATAACTTGCACTTAAGTCTTTTTCCTAGAAAATTGTGATCTTGTTGGACTGGTCCTTATGATGTAATCAATGTCTATTCATATGGTACCATTGAAGTTTCAAATGATCAATCATCTTTTAAGGTCAATGGACAAAGGGCAAAACTTTCTTTCCCTAATAAGAACAATGATCTTACTAAAATCTTTTTTCTTTCTGACCATTATTAGGTTTAATTTCATCTTATAATTATTCAACTATTTGTGTGTTTTTCCTTTCTTTTTAGTATTTCTTATTCTTTAGTCTTTCCTTCTTTAAATGTGCCTTTTTTTTCTTTTAAAATTTCAATCTAGCTTTCCTCAGTTTGAGGTCCTTTATAGCTTTAATTTTCTTATGTAATTTTATTTTAGTGTGTCTTTAATTAAATCTTTTGCAAGTCTTATGTTTAAGTAGTTTCCTTAAGTCTTTTTGTCTAGTTTTGTTTTTAATATTCAATTTTAATTTGTTTGTGTTTTTCCCTTTTATGTTGATGATAGGAATGAATTTTTTTATATTTTTTTATTTAAATTCATTCTTATTTTTGTGTTAAATTACTCCTTTTATTTTCCTATTGGTTTTACATGTAGATTTAATGATGGAATACAAAATTTGGATTAAAGCATAAAGTTTTGAAGTAATTGGAGCAAAAAGCCAAGGATTTTTTTTAGCTTAGAATCAAAGAAAAGAAAACAGGAAAAAAAATTAAAACAAGATGAAAGAGTCCATCAAAATGACACTTTATAAGAGCATTTAAGAAGCTATCTCTATACACACAAAATGCAAAATTTTTGGAGCTTCTCAACATACAAAATGACAGCATCAAATGTAGTGTTTAGTAAGGCAACAAATGACTTAGAGAGAGAGTCTTCAATAACAGATTAAATGACACTCAAATGGAGCCTTTAGGGAGGCCTTCCTTTACTTTAATACGTAGCTTTAAGTGGCGTTTAGGAGTCTTCAAAATGCAGCAACCTTTGAAGCCTTGGCTTGGAATAAAAACAACATCAATTGGAGCAATATTAGAGACCTAAAATGACTTAAAGAGTAAGCTGGGTTTTGTTTTGATTTGGAGTGAAGAAATGCAACCCTATGTACATAAAAAGAAAGAAGCCAAAAGTGAATAAAAAGAAGGGGAGTTGATGGAACAAAAGAGAGGAGCTAGCTTGGAGTCTCCTTGGCCTTGGTCAAAGAAGATAGATCTAACAAGTTTGGATTTTGAAGCTTATTTTCCTTGATGGAGAGCTTGAGAGAAGTCAAAGATTTCTTCTACATAAGGGAATGAAGGAGAGTTGAGAGCATGAAGCTTGGAGAAGTCAGCTGCAAATACTTTGAAGAGCTTCTCTTTAGTCATCAATTTTGACTACACCATGTTTTCATTTTGCTTTCCTTTATTTTTTGTTTTATCAGTTTCTTTATTTAATTTTCAAATTTTCTTTTATGTTTGTATGCTTTACATTTATGCTTGGTCGGATGCTTCATTTTAGTTATAAGTTTAATGTTTTATTCTTTCTTATGTATTGAAATTTGGTTTCATATTATTAATTTTGTCTTTATGAAATATTAAATTTAATGAAGTTTTATTTCATGTGTTTACATTGACTTTTAGTGTCTTTAATTAATTTATGTTCGGTAGTTTAGATTCATGCATGTTCTTAGGTTTTAATTCATTTAATTTCAGTTTATGTTCAATTTAATTTTGCTGAAATTTTTGTTTAGAAAGTTAATTTTATTTTAGTTGAATTAGGTTTTAGATAATTAATTACTGGATTAAGTAATTTGTGTTTATGTTAGTTTAAATATTGAATTGTGTTTTTCATTTCATGTTTTTAATTTTTCAGCCTTTATTTTCTTTTAATTAATTATGGTTTTTTATTTTATTTGCGTTTTGCTTAATTTAATTATGTATGGTTAGTTTCTTAAAGATTTGAAGGTATTTAGGGATAAAAGATAATTAATTGTGAGAATGGAGTTTGCATTGAATTGATTTGGTTTTTTTAAGCTTATGTTGCTTTGGAGCTTTAGTTAAATGTCATGGATTAGGTATTATCTTTAGACTTGATCATTCTTAGGTGATTCCCTAGTCCTAAAGTTAGGATTGAGCATGTGATACGTAGTTGTCCTTTTCGATTTCCAAAAAGGAGTAATAGGTTAGTTGGATTTATTAGGATACTTAACCAACTAATCTAGGGTCCCTTACCTTTAAGTTACACTTTCCAAGCTTGTGTGTTAATGGCCTAAGTTAGTCATTCCTAGCACCTAAAGCTTCTCCACTATTAAATTTAGAGAATTTCTTCTAGGTATTTCTAGAGCTTGTTAGATTTACCTAAGTTAAAAGAACTGAGGGATTGAGGGCTTGTTCGAACCTATAGCACTTTGGCTAGGGTATCTTTTATCTAAATTCGAGGATCAATAGTTATTCCTGAATCCCAATAATACCTTTTGCAAATTCCTATGTTATTGTTAATATTCTTTTTGTGTTTTGCGTTTATGTTTAGTTTAGTTTCTTTAGCTTCTCTGCATCCAAGGGTTTTTATTTTTGTTTTCCTTCATAACATTAGGAATAGCAGTACACCCTAACTCATTGTGGACTCAACCTTGACTTACCCTGGCTACATATTTAGGTTAGTTAGATAAATTTATTATTTGAGAGTTCCCAACAACTCACCAATTGTTTAATGTGTTTTTTAACTGTTTTTCTTAAGTCCCTTCTTAGTTTTTATTTTAGTATTTTTATATTTTAGTTTACCTTTCTTTTAATTTTTAATCTTTTCAATCCTATTTTTGTTTAAACTTAGTGTTTTTGAAGCTTTATTTTGAGCACTTCAGTTGTATATTCCCTTGATGTTTTTTAGAATTAATTTAGGGTTAATTAGAGGAGAATTTGCATCCAAAATTCAAAGTTAGGAGGAAACTTCAAGAGTAAAACAGTGGGTAGAAAACCATGGGGCGTTTAACTTCTAAAACCGTCGTTTAAGGCTTTCTAGGTAGTTAAACAGTTCGAGTAAAATGGCACCTTTTAACTCTCTAGACTACTGTTTAAGTCCCTGTTAAGGAGCCATTCGACACTATTTCCCCCTAGTCTTCATCTTCTTCTACTCTGTTTCTCTGCACCTTCATCATCCTCCTAACTCTAATTTCTTCAATTTCTTGGTCATTTCTCAACCAAAAATTGCATTCTTAGGATCAAATTATTGATAATTCCATCCTCCATCTAATTCTACCCTCTAATCAGTCAACAGATCATAAAACTCACATCAAATTAAAAAAAAACCATTTAAAGGTACTGTTTACTACCACCATTCAATTTTTGCAATTTCTTTGTGATTTAAGGATTGTTTAGCAATAATTTTAGTACTATTGGAATCCTTAGGTTATTCTCAATAGTACCATTGGAATCCTTAGATTATTCTTTATCTTTTAGTACTAATATTGTACATTAATCTTTTTGTAAAAAATGTCAGAATTTTTTTAGTAGGAGCATATTGGTAATTTCGTATTTTTAGCATATTTTTAGTTTCTAATCAATTTTATAATGTTTAATTAAGTTTAAAAAATGTCTCCTGTACAGATTTAGGGTGCTTCTAGTTTAAGAAAGAGACTTGTCTTCTAGGAGTTCCACTTCCTGAGTGGCAAAAATGTTGAAGGGTTCGAAAGTCACCTCTCGAATCAATTCATTACAGAGCTGTCTTTAGCACCATCTCTTAATGTTGAGTTTGATGTTTCTGAATCCTTTTATGCATTAGGAGGGGATCTAGATGTGGTTTTAGTTGGCCCATATTATCCACTTTTGGTTAAGGAATTTTATGCCAACATAGAAGAAAAGGAAGCTAATGGCCTCCTCAATATCCATTCTATGGTATGAGGGGTTCCTATTTTGATTACTCATACTACTATTTCATTACTTTTTGATATACTTGACATTAAAGAGGTTTATGATCATCAAATGGATCAGATTCATGGTGATAGAGTGGAATCTTATCCCACTTTTATAATTGATATGGCTCGAGCTTATTTGCATTTGGTTAGGTCATCGAGCAAGTGCTACTATCCTACTGATTAGCTCTTGATTCCAAAGACGATAGTCATTATGCTGTTAAGCAATAATATGAGTCCTTGTGTGAGTGGATTGAATGAGATTCGATTTGATGACACCTACATTCTACATAAGATATTATTTGGATTAGGAGCCATTAATGGCCTTCCTCTCTCCCTTTATTCTAACTGGTATGCATAATGTGATCCGTTCTCGGTATGCCCACAAGAAATTATTCTTTCCAGCTATTTTGACTAGGATTTTCTAAACGTTTGGAGTGTCTTTTAAGGGCCAAGTGGCTATGTAGCCTCAATCCTACTATATTATTAGGCATCCTCTCTTGAAACTTTGGCAAAATGCCAAAGTAGGTCATGAGTGGCATAATTTAATCTAGAGACCTCTTCAAAGTGCTGAGAGAGTTTATAATGGTGATGCTCCTGTGCTCGAGTCTAATGCAGCATATGAAGAAGGCATGGGTGAGGCTTCTTCTAAAGCAACGCCTAACATTCATCAACCTCCTCCTGCAGCAATTGTGTCTACAGTTATGCCTTCTTTTGATGATCAACTAGCCATATTTCATCACATAGAGCAGCACATTTTGAGGTTCGAGTCTTTAGTTGATGATGTTAGAGCGAGAGTTGATCGAGCCCATAGATAGATTAGTGTCCTTTGGGATTATATTCGTGCTAGGTTGGCCCCCTCCTAGTTAGCTTAATCAAGCTTTTGTTCTTTTTTTTTATCTAGGGTTCTTTTATTATTGTTGCCCTAGTTTCTTTCTCTTGACGTATTTCTTTTGGTTACTTCTGTGATGTATTATGGTTTTAGATATATATATATATATATATATATGCTCCCCTTTTTGGTATATTGATGGTTTTTATCTATATTTAGAGCATTCTTTTCATGTATATTGCACTTGTTCTTTCATGCTTTATTTATTCTTCACAGCTTGTTATTATCAATGTTTTTGATTAAAATCAATACTCACCTTAATGGATCATCAAGTGATATTATCACCTAGGTGCTTTCCCTTCATTATCTTATATGCAATGTTTTTTTTCTTTATGTTTATTTGCTAGTTTTAACTAAATTACAAGTATACAGGTCATAACTTATAATATAATTGATATTGATCCCTTGAGGATTGAATTTAGACATCTAACAATATGAATTTTACTTTGTTTAAGGTAAAAATAAAATTATAGAAACTGAAAATTAAACTTAAACTAATGAAACTTGAATGAAATTAATCGTAGAAAAAAGTAAAATAAAGAAAATACTCAATTGTGGAGACTTAAGGGTTGTTCTATCCTTATTCATCCTCCTTTATCTTATCGATTTAATTGTGTTTGACCCAACAATATCTAAAGTTTCATTACCCTCTATCAAGGTGTAACTAATTTTCCCTAATTGAAGTAAGATATAATTAGTCTTGCAATCTTTCAATCGACAAAATCTTTCCTAAATATTTAACTAGATGTGAAGGCATCCTATGGGTAATTAATAAAATAGTTAGGATCTCTCTTCAACCACTTACTAATCTATTAATTGTAAGTCCATGAAGTTACTAACTCTCGTTATGCACCCTAACTCAATTAAATCGAAACAATCTCTTGATTCGAAGTGATTATAAGCTTAACAATTAACACAAACAATTATGCATTAAATCAATAACAATAAAGTTGGATAAAAAATTCAAGAACAATCCCAAAAATAGATTTAGCAATCCATAATCATATTCAAACGAATAATATTCACATTAAGGAAGGCAAAGGAAAAGAGAAAACTATTGTTGTAGGTTGAAGCCTCCTTTTTAGGAAAATCTAGACAACATTTATTGAATCTTTAGTCTCCTCTCCAAAATTGTGTTCTTCACCTTTCTTCTCTCCATAAAAACCTTCTTCTTTTTTTCTAGAATCTCTCTTGGGTCAGAATGTGGCTGCAAGAGTTTATTTTATGACTCCTTAGTCCAAATTTTCATTAAACACATTTTGCACACGTTTTGCCACGTCGTCCTGCCAAATCACTTTTTCCAACTTTGACCTTTTCTCGGTATTTCCACTATATCATTATCCACATGGCTACTTTTGACTTGAACTTTTGTATGGAGCTTCTTGACATGTTTTTCTTGAAACCTACAAAATTCCATAGTAATTAGAGCTCTATAAGTGCCCTTAATGCTTCTCCGAAGTAAGTTATACTAAATTTGGTTCTAGTTTGAACTCCATTTGCACATCTAACCATCAAAGTGTATCAACCCATTCTTCAAATAAGTTCATATTTTTTCCTAAAACACTAAAAAATACCAAAAACAATCAAACACCTGAAAGATAATGAAAAGGATGCAAAAGTTCATACTAACTAAGTTTAAAACACTCAAACAATACTTAAAATATCTAAAAACGACCTAAACATAGTATGAAAACACACTTATCAATAGGTTTAAGGCTTTGGAGCTATGCTACCTATATTCACGATTTCTCTCATTTTGGAAGTCTAGGTCTTAAGGGGAAGAAAAGTATGTTTATTAGATACTATGAATACTCTAAAGGGTATACGTTCATAAGTGAACAAGGCAACAGATGAATAGTTGAATTCAAATAATGAGTAGGAATAGATTAACGAAGGAGCCTCCTAGTTAGGGGGAATACCTGGTGGCAATGCAACAAAGATTTAGTGAAATAGCATTTGAAGATGTTATAGGTGATCTTAAGGAATTGAAGCAAAGAGGAAGTGTAAAGGACTACTGTATTGACTTTGATTTATTGTCCTATAGGTTAATCATGTATGAGCCCTATTTGATTAGAATGTTTTTAAAAGGTTTGAAACCTGATATAGAGTACCTTGTTAGAATGTGAAATTTGATGTCATTGCAGCGATCTTATGAGTTAGCCAAAAAGCTAGAAGTGTTGTTATGGCATAGTGGGGGAATGAACGGTATAAAAAGAGGACAAGGGGGAGTAATTCTATGTTTCCTAATAATTCACAAGGGATTTTTCCAAAGCCCGAATACACTAAAGGTCAGAAGGGGGGTGTAGGATTGAAGCTAGAAAGAACAAATTCTAGCAAGGAGATTGGCAAAAGGAAGGGAAAAGGCCTTTGCATTTGGTGTGAAGAAAAGTGTTTTCCTGGTCACAAGTGTAAATGAAAGATGCTACAAATGTATTTAATAGATGAGGAAGGGGATTCAGAAGAAGCAGTGGAAGAAGAGGAGCAGACTCTAAGCACATTATTGCAAGTGATGGTAGGAGTATCTACTGTCAAATACAAACAACTGAAAATCCAAGCAAGCAGTGGGGGAAAGGTTATATAAGTGTTGCTTGATGGGGGAAATACCCACAATTTTGGGGACATAATAATGATGCGTAGGTTTAGCAAGTGACAAAACCAACTTCAGAGATGTCTATTATAGTGAGAGCTAGAATGGCACTTAATTATAACAAAGTCTATCAAAATTGTAAGTGGTAAATGAGGGATGTGATTTTATGACTGATGCTTTAGTCATTAATATAAGAGGGATTGACATCACTTTGGAGGTGCATTAGCTTAGTACCTTAGAGGATATCTACTATAATTACCAAAAATGTATCATGAAATTTTTTTTGGCAAGGGAAGGAGATAGAGTTGAGATGTAAGGAAGGGCTATAGCTGAGGGAATTGAAGGATAAGAAACGACATTAATTACAAGCAACAGAGAATATGGTGTGTTATTTTTTTATGGGAGGCAAGGAAAACCATTAGGATATTAACATAGCTCAGTCAATTATGGAGGGTGGATGGAATATAGCAGTAGAAGTTAAGGGAGCTCAATTGTCTGCTTAAGAGTAGGAGATGTTATAGAAAGTATTACAAGATTATAGTGATGTTTTTGAGAAGCCAAAACGGCTACCTCCTTCACGATAGTATAACCATAAAATACCATTGAAGGATGGTGTGGAAGCTATTAACACCAAGCCTTACCGGTATGCGGGGTTAAAGAAAAATGTAATGGAAGAGCTGGTTAAGGAGATGATGGAGCAGGGTATAATCAGGCATAGTTTAAGTCCATTTGCAGTTCCGGTCATGTTGATCAAAAAGAAAGATGGATCTTATAGATTTTGTGTTAATTACATATCTCTTAACCAAGCCACTATTAAAGAAAATTTTCCTATTCCATTTATTGATTATCTTTTTAATGAATTAGGAGGAGCTAAGTTTTTATGTAAGCTGGATTTGACTTTAAGCTATCATTAAATCAAGTGTCATGAACTAGATATGTATAAGACAACCTTTAAAACCCATGTGGGCCATTATAAATTTCTTGTAATGCCATTATGTTAACCAATGCCCCAACAACCTTTCAAGCTTTAATGAATCATATGTTTAAGGTACATTTAAGGAAGTTTGTATAAGTTTTTTTTTAATGATATCCTTGTATATATTAGATCCTTTGATGATCACATGGGACATCTCTAGTATGTTCCGGACATGTTAAAAGAGAACCAATTATTTGTTAAGCTAAAGAATTGTTTCTTTGCAGTAATCAAGTAGAGTACCTTAGTTATATCATTAGTTTTGATGGTGCATCTATTGATCCTACTATGATTATGACTATTTAACAATGGCTGGCACCCATAACTATTAAGGAATTAAGAGGGTTCTTAGGATTATGTGGATATTATAGGCATTTCATTCAAAATTATGGCTTAATCAGTTAACCCTTAACTGATTTGCTGAAGAAAAATGCATTTCATTAGGATATGGTAGCATAGGAAGCCTTCTCCAAATTGAAATATGCTTTAATGTCAGCCCCAGTATTAGTGTTGCCGAATTTTACTACAGACTATGTACTGGAGGCAGATGCTTGTGAGGATGGCTTAGGGGCTATGCTTATGAAGGAAAGACATCCCATTGCATTTATTAGTAAAAAGTTTTCTGAACGTTATAAGAGTTTATCAGTATATGAGAAAGAATTCTTGGCCTTGGTTATAGCTATTAAACAATGGTCTCATTACTTAATAAGTCATCCTTTTGTAATTCAGACAGATCATTATAGATCGCGATACTTGTTAGATCAATGTTTATCAACCCCTTTTCAGCAAAAATGGTTACCTAAATTGATGGGATATGATTTCACAATTCGTTATAAGAAGGGGTCAGATAATTTGGTGACTGATTCTCTTTCTAGGATGTAGAGTTCTTAGTTGTTTGCTGTTTCTCTTTTGGAGATTCAAATTGACTTATGACAGGAGATTCGACGCAGTTGGGCTAAGGATACTAGTCTCTAGCACCTCATTGAACAGTTGAAGCAAGGCCAGGGTAATCATTATTCGTATACTTGGGCAACAAGATCAATTATGTTGGAAAGGTAGATTGGTGGTAGGAAATTCAACTAACTTATGATAGAAAATCTTATCATTGTTTTATTAATCAACACATGGTGGTCATTTGGGATGATTGGCCATTTATAAGCGTTTATAGTTGGCGTTTTTCTAGAAGAAGCTTCAAAAGGATGTCAGGGAATTTGTCCGCAAGTGTGATATTTGTTAGACTAATAAGTATGAAGCCATAACTCCTCATGGATCATTGTAGCAATTGCCTATTCCTAAACAAGTTTGACACGATATTAGCATGGATTTTGTTAAGGGCTTACCCTCTTTTGATGGCTATTCTATGATTTTTTTTTTCTGTTATTAATAAACTAAGCAAATATGCTCATTTCATTCCACTTAGGCATCCTTTTTCTGCAGCAACAATGGCTAGAGATTTTGTGGATGGTGTTGTTAAGCTCCTTAGCATGCCTCAAACGATTATTTCAGGCAGGGAACCAATTTTCACTAGCGCACTTTGGCAAGAGTTGTTTCAGCTTCAACGGGTAGAGTTAAAGTTTTCTACTGCCTATCATCTTCAAAAGAATGGGTAAACAAAGGTACTAAATAGGATGGTAGAAACATTTTTTATGTAAGTGTTCAAAGTGTCCTCACCATTGGAGTCGTTGGCTATCCACAGTGGAATGGCAGTATAATACCACCTTTCATTATGCTATTTAGCGAACTCCTTTTGAGGAAGTTTATGGGTATGTTCCTCCTGTACACGTTCCTTATGTGGCCATTGATTCTAGTAATCTGTTAGTGGACCAAGTGTTGCAAGATCAATAGGCTATGGTACAGGTGTTACAATTCCATATGCATCGACTCGAAATCATATGTTTCAATTAGCTGATCGTCATTGCACTAATGTTGAGCTTCAGGTTGGTGATTTGGTTTTCGTCAAGTTAAAACCCTACCGCCAGTAGAGTGTCCATCATCATTATGGCCTAAAGCTTTAGCCTATATTTTTTAGCCCTTTCCTTATTCTTAAGATGATGGGACCAGTAGCTTATTAACTAAATCTCCCCCTTCCTATTTTTTGGGAAAAGTTGGTATGCGATACTTCCATAAGATTCGCAGCAAGTTATACTATCCAACCCTCAACATTGACAAGTTCTAGTCATTGATCCCTAACAAGGTCAAGGAAAAGGCCACCAAGGACAACACACCTTTGATTGATG
>JAOXYD010068668.1:0-12719 GCA_028565735.1 Pinacopodium congolense | reverse complement strand
TGTGTTGTTGAAATGTCTAAAAAATGGTTAAAATATTTTGAACAAATACCACGATTTAATTTAATTGCATCTGTTTTTAATCCAAAAATTAAAATTGAAGGTTCACAAAATTTATTATATTTCTATTATGAAAATATGAATTCATATTTTGAAATGTCTTCAAATGTTTCTCAGCTTGTTTCATCTATTATTTATGAAGTTAGGAAAAATATTCAAGATTCAATTGTTGAATATAGTAATAATATTAGTGCCACTTCTTCAACTTTTTAAACTCCTATACCAATAATAATTGATCCTAGTAAATATTCTATAGCTGATTTATTAATTTTACAAAGACAAAAAAGGCTGAGAAGGGTTATGGTAAATTCTAACATGAAATTTGACATGTTTTTAACAACTTCTTTTGATTTGAGTGAATTTACAGTTGCTACATTTCCAACAATGCAATGGTGGAAGGATCATTATAAGCAGTTTTCAGTTATGTCGACCATTGCAAAAGACATATTTGCTTTTCAAGTTTCAACGATTGTTGTTAAGCAAGCTTTTAGTGCAGGTGGAGATATTTTAGACGATTATAGATAGTCAATGACTCCAGAATCTTTAGAGACACAAGCTTGTCTTGATGATTGGATAAAAGTAGAACGACGACAACAAGAGTTAAGTAAACCAGATGCTTCCCAACTATATGATTTTGACACGGATACAATCGGAAGTGCATACGGATTCGAAGATGTTGCAGGTGAGTAGCTCTCTCAAAAAAAGTAAGAGAATTACGAGGGCTTTGATTCCTCTCGACTCGAGCATTGAGGATATGTAGGCAACTTAATTTTTAAAATTAAATTCAAGCTCATTATTTTATTTAATTTTTCCTTATAATTTATATATGGTTGTCATATATTTTAATTCATTTAACTTTATATTTTTATATCGAACTTATTATATTTGAAATTTTTTTAAATTTCAAAATTTAAAATTTTAAGTTTAGAAATAAAATTATGAATAATAAAACAACGATTATTATTAAACCAGCGGTTAAACCGTAACAGGCTATTTTCAAACCGTAACCTAAGCCGTAACCTGCTATTTTCAAACCATAGCGTAAACTGTAAATTGAAGAATAGGTTAAGGTTTATAGATTTTTATAAATAGTAATTGGTGGTTTTGTAACCGTAACCGAAAATTTATATCGTGATTAGGTCTATATGTTGGTACTGTTGTAACACCTAAAATTACTTTACTAAATATCTTTTTAGTTCCAAAGTTATCACTTAATTTGATCTCAACGGGTCAACTATGTGATCTTAGTATGTTCCCTTTTCAAATTATGTTTCTCATGTACAAGATCCAAAGACGAGCCATATCCTTCAGGCAGGGCATAAAGAGGGGCGATTAATTGTAGTTACATCATGCCGTTTATCCTTAATTTAATTCAGTTGTGGTGCCACAATTACATCTAAAACTAGGTACTCGTATCTTGATCCTGTTTCCTTTTAGCGTTTCAATGCTTAATTTCTAGTGGCTTGTTAGGATATGTTAAATAAGAACAAATTGATTGTTTATCTTATCAATTAGTTAAACATCATGCTTTAACTTTCGATTATAGCAACTCTAAATCCTCTTCGCCTTTTGATTTAATTTACTCAGATATTTGTGACTCTTTTCCTATTCCTACTATAGACTGTTTAAAATATTTTTTTATATTTATCAATAATTTTTCTTGATATACATGGATTACTTAATGCAAAAGAAATCAAACTTGTAGGTTATCTATACCCAGTTTGCCTGAATGATTAAAACTTAATGTTCTAAAACAATCAAAGTATTTATGACTGATAATGCCATAAAATATAAAGATAGTTCATTTCTTTCTTCCTTATCCCAACATAGTAAAATTCTTCATCAGTTTTTCCTAAATACATCCTAACAAATTAGGAAAGCTAAGAGGAAGCACAATTACATTCTTAATACAATTATAGCTTTACTCATTTCTTCTACCTATCTTGAGCGATTTTAGGGAGAAGTCACTTTTACATCCTTCTACACTATTTTATAGCCATATAAACATTCTAAATTGGAACCTCGAGCTCGTTTATATTGCTTTCTAGGGTATAGCATTCAACATAAAGGTTATAGATGTTGGGGTCCTATTTCTCGA
Organism: Pinacopodium congolense; assembly: GCA_028565735.1. Classification (NCBI taxonomy): domain Eukaryota; kingdom Viridiplantae; phylum Streptophyta; class Magnoliopsida; order Malpighiales; family Erythroxylaceae; genus Pinacopodium; species Pinacopodium congolense. Next base: position 10,564 of record JAOXYD010068668.1, on the reverse strand, counting down.
TGTCTCCATATATCTAGACATGTCACCTTCTGAGAACATAAAATGCTCTCCTCCTTGTCTTCTTTTCATGTCTCACCTTTGACCTTCTTCTTTACTGATCCCATAATTGACTTATTTCTTAAATTTAAAAATTTACTAATTTTATCAGAGTCTCCTCTATTTACATGTCTTGGAAAACTAAGACCACCTATCCTATTAGAGGATCCAACCTCATCGAAGGATTTAAGTGTACTAGAATCATCACAGTCATCATGACCAACCTAAACCACTAGACTATCTTCTCATCAAGAACCTTATTCTATAAGTCTCCCTCACCTTAAACATCATTCTATTAACTCTACCATCTCCTCCTTTGATGAACCTAATAACTATAAAAATCTAGTGTTAATCCCTTATGGTAGCAAGTTATGAAAGAAGAGTAATAGGGCTTAGAGAAAACTTAGACTTGGGATTTAGTTCTAGTTCCCCAAGGCAAGACTCTATTGGGCTATAAATGGGTCTATAAGACTAAGATAAAGGCAAATGGTACTGTAGAACATTATGAACTTTGACTTGTTACTAAAGCTTTTACTCAGAATTATGGTATTGACTATAAGAAGACTTTTGCTCTTGTGGCTCATCTCATTTCTGTTCATAGCCTCATAGCTATTGCTGCCATTAATAAATGCCAATTATTTCAAATGGGTGTTAAAAATGCCTTCTTCAATGGTGATCTTTTTAAAGAAATGTATGTGTAATTATCTCCATTTTATGATTATCCCTCAAACATTGTTTGTTGTTTGAGAAAAGCTCTTTATATATACAAACAAGCTCTTAGAGCATGGCTTGAAAAATTTAAATCTATTGTTTAAAAATTTATCCTGATTTCTATTCCATATGATAATTCATTATTTACTAGACACATGGATCGTGATTGTGTGCTCTTATTACTCTATGTAGATGATATGATCGTTATGGGCGAGGATTTTAATGGTGTTACAAAATTAAAGCAATACCTCGACTAACATTTCCAAATGAAAGAACTTAATTTTTTAACCTATTTCCCTTCCCTACAATTCCTTTATGATGATTTGGGTTATTATCTCTCTTAAACAAAGTATGATACTAATCTCTTATCTCGTGTAGGTATAAGTGATGGAAAAATTGTTTCCCTTTCCATTAAAAGTGATCTCTCACACCAACATATGGCAAACGTTGGGACGACCCTACTCTATATTGATAATTGGTGGGAAGTTTAGTATATTTTGTTATTACTCGTCCTGACATAGCCTATATAGTTCACATCGGGAGTCATTTATGCTAGCTTCCTGAGCTATTAATTATTGCAGTGCTCCGTATCTTACACTATATTTGAGGTATCTTATTTCGGGGTAACTATCTCTCCTCTTCTTCTTCTTTGGAACTCTATGCATATTCTGATGTTGATTGGGCTAAAGACCCTACTAATCAACACTCTACAACTGGGTTTTGTTTCTTTCTACATAATTCTCTTATCTTATAGAGAAGTAAGAAACAAATAGTTTTATCTCATTCTAGCAGTGAGGCAGAATATCAACCTCTTGCCAATACTACTACTAAACTCTTATGGTTATGATTGTTATTATAAGATATTGGAGTTCAACATTCATCAACTACAACTATTTGTTGTGATAATTAGAGTACCAATTAAAATTCTCATAATAATTTATTTCATAAGCACACGAATATATTGAGAACGATTGTCACTTTTTTCGTCATCATCTTCAACAAGGAACTAATTCCCTTATTTCCGTCTCATCTTGTGATTAAACATTTTATATATTCATAAAAGCTCAATTACTAACTCAGTTTAGTGAATTGGTTGACAAACTTAAGCTGGCTTCATTCTCACCATCTTGACTTTAAGGGGGTGTTAGCTAACTAGAATATTATATAGTAATTGCATAATAATGACTGTATATTTGGACAATTAATTGTAATTATTTTTCTAATTATTCCATTTTTATCCTGTATTTACAACCTTATAAATAGATTCGTTCCTGTATATGTTTTATACATAACAATACAAACTCAGTTACTTTATTTGTTCTTTATGTTCTTTCCTCTAATATCTCAAAAGCCCTCTGATTCTTAACAGAACTTTGGTTTATAAAAGGTGTAAAATGTGGCTCTTTGAATGTGAGGTCCAGATCCATGCATCCCAAGACTATAGTCACCTTATTTTTCCAAGTTTTGAAGTTGATGTAACTAAGTACTAGAATGCTATTAATTGTGGCAATAATAGAGAAGCATTAACAATATCAGTTATATAAAGAATAACACACAAAACATAATTATCTCATATATACATGTAATCATAACCAAACAATAATGAATTATTCCAATAATAATAACGATGCATCTTAAGATATCCAGTGTGAAATTGAATCTAGTCTTTGGATAGAGAATTGACTCATAATTGGTTTTCTTAGTGTGGTAATAAAGTTTTAGTGACAAGATTAAGTTAAGTGCTTAGCCTTCTTTTAGGCTATCTTAATACTTACAACAAACACTCAGTAATCATCATACACTTATATACCACAGGTGCATATAAGTATCTGTCAAACAATAGTTTTTTTTTTTTTTGGCTTGACTTGTTACCGCATGAAGAAAAATACAGACCATCACCTTAGTAATTCTCAATTGAATTTTTTAAAAAATAGAGGTCACTTTGGTCACTACACTATTTAAACTAATTAAAATTAAAAAAATTAGGCATTCTTAATTCAAAATTTTCTAAATTAACCACTAATTATAAGTAGATGAAATGTATGCATTACTTATGCATATAAACCAAAAGTTTGAATTTTGTTTCAATTAAATTATGACATCAATAACTAAATAAATAATAATTTATTAATTAATTTATGTTAACTTTTGGACTCTAATTTTAACCTAAAAAAGGTACAATCTAAGCATATGATAGAGTAAATAAATAAATCAAATGTGGCACAAATTAAATAATACATTCAAATGCCCAAAAGTCATCTTGTTTCAATGGACTAATACATTAAACTTGCCTAAATTCAACAACACTTTAGAATACCCAAAAGTCATAATTGTTCATAAGCTAATTGTCTCATTCATTTCTTTCAATGAAATGTAATAACAAAACAAAATTGATGACAAAAGCTTTATAATGATGAAAAGAATGATGAAAAATTGTTGTGGGTGTTTTTCCTTGAGTTACTCTCCAAAAGCGGTTTAAAGCAAAGAAACCATGCTTGTATATGTATACACTCTCTTGTGCAATTAAGAGATGAGAAAAACTTATTGAAAAATGTTTTCAACAAATGAACATATTGAATACAACAAGTGACACATGTATGCAAGATAGAGACAGTAATAAATAGGAGACATGAAGTGTTTTGTGTTTATGAAGAGATAGAAGAAAAATGAACCAAAAACAACCTTTGCACTTAATTTCGGAATTAATGGTAGCTATAAACTCATGAATTAATTACCATATTACCATAAACTTATGGATTAATTACCATAAATTAATGTAGAGGATTTCTTGAATGTAGAAGAACATCAAAATATCATATAACTATTAAAAACCAGATACAAATAATTATAGGAAAAGATGGCTCTGATACCATTTGATAGAAAATTTAAAATAAATTAGAAATTTCTCTTACTTAGAAAATTATTTAAAAATAAGAAATAATGGAAGCATACCTAAATCCATGAGTGAAGCTATGAAAATGTGATAATTCTAATTTATTTAATTTAATTTTTTTCTTAATTAGTATATAGGAATTTAAAAGAGAAAATAGAATAATTAAACATAATATGTCAATTAAGGACTACATCCCTATTTATAAAATTTTATATATCAAATTACTAATTTTCCCATCATTAATTAATAATTTCTACCTTGGGAATCCTATAAATATTCATATTGGTCCTTACACGTTATCTTTAGATGTTATAGACTCTTAAAAAGAATTTGATCACTTTAATTAACTTTTTATACTTTGTAATAGTGATATGTATAAGATTATTTACTATAACACATGTATATCTACATATCGATATGTATTTTTTAGTATATATGTACATGATATATAATATAAATTCTAAAAAATCGGTGATATCAAAATAATTTCCATATCTACCATTCTATCTTCTTGCTTTGCCTTTGATATAGCTTAGAATTGCTATTATTTTAATGTTTAAATTCCACTTTTTATGTGCAAACTAAAATTCAATCTAATGGATTTTTTTCTTTTATAATTAGGAGTATTAAAAGATATTTAAAACTTAAATAAATCTTTAAAGAGGTAAAAACAGAGAAAAATCCAACTTTGGAAGACAAAAATTATATAGAGGGAGAAGCATTTAGACAAAATAAAATTTCACTCACTATTTTTACCCTTCTCATAAACACACTAATTTCACTAATTTCACAATTTACAAACACTTTTCTTTTTTAAGGCTCAAGAATAACCCTTACAATAATTCACTCATTATTTTCACCCTTCTCATAAACACACCTTATAAAATTTGTCACTCTTAACTCATCATGGTGTATAAGGGTTCACACTAAACTTAAGATTGAATGCACAACCAAGCTCAATACTAAAATAAACACACCTTAACCAAAAATTCATAGGCACACTCAAGAATACTTAATCTCAATGTATGAACACTTTCTATGTTTTTTTAATACAAAAACTACACAAACAACACATATGTATACCTAAAAATCTCAATATATCCATTATATTATTGTTACCCAACATTTCTTAACATTTATTAATATTACCAGTGCAAAATTAATCATTTACTTATTACCAACCCCTCTAGCCCAAAAAAGCCAAAACTATCCAAAATTAAATCAATCCCTTCTTAACTCAATTAAACACATTTTAATCAAAACCAAACATATTCTAGCACATTTTTCACAAACTAAACATATCCAATTCAACAATATTTATCCAATTCAACATACATGACTGATCTCTTAAATCATACCAAATTAACCAAATTACTAAATCATTAATCAACCATTTATCCATTAACTTAACCCTTAACCAATTTAATTAACCTTTATATTCATTCAATGCATTTACCTAATCATCAAGAGGTTTCACACATATCAAGCACAAATAGTAGCTCTTAATTATGCATCCTATATGCAATATATTAAACATGAATGTAAATGCATAATTGAGCCATTTTAACATTATGGTAAGACCAAGAGAAGACTTAAAAAAGAACTTACTCAAAACCTATAACAAATTCTACTCTTGAACTTGATCTTCTATCTTAAAAATTTTCTTGTCAACTTGATCTTTATATATTCCATACACATCGCTTATCATCAAGGCTCAACATATATGTACTTTAAGTCTTTACCATATACTTTAAGACTTATTTCTTCAAGCCTATCATAACAAACGTAACAAACTCCACAAAAACATTAGCTTACTCGTTTCTTCTGCCTATCCTAAATGGTTTTAAAGAGAAGTTGCTCTTAATTCTTTTTACACTATTTTATGGTCACATAAAAAGAACCTCTATCTCATTTAAATTGCTTTCTATAGTATGGCATTAAACATAAAGGTTATAGATATTGGGATCCTATTTCTTGATGTCTCCTCATATCTAGACATGTTACCTTCTGGGAATATAAAATGATCTCCTCCTTATCTTCTTTTCATGTCTCACCTTGACCTTCTTCTTTAATGATCCCATAATTGACTTATTTCCTTACTCTAAAAATTTACCAATTTATAGGTCTTGAAGAACCAAAAGCACTTGTCCAAACCACTAGACTCCTTTTTCATCAAGAACCTTATGCTATAAGTCTCCCTCATATTAAACATCATTATGTTATCTCTACCATCTTCTCCTTTGATACACGTAAGAACTATAAAGAAGTCAGTGGTAAGTAAGCTATGAAAGAAGAGTAACAGGGTTTAGAGAAAACTCAGACTTGGGATTTAGTTCTAATTACCCAAGGTAAGACTTTAGTGGGTTATAAATGGGTTTATAAGATTAAAATAAAGGCAAATGGTATTGTAGAACATTATAAAGATCAACTTATTGCTAAAAGATTTACTAAGAAGTATGGTATTGACATTAAGGAGACCTTTGCTCCTGTGGCTCATCTCACTTCTATTTGTAGCCTTACAACTATTCTACCATTAAAAAGTGGAAATTATTTCAAATAGATGTTAAAAATGCCTTCCTCAATGGTTATCTTTTTGAAGAAGTGTATATACAATCATCTCTAAGTTATGGTCATCCTGCAGACACTGTCAGTTATCTGAGAAAAGCTCTTTATATAATCAAACAAGGCCCTCGAGCATGGTTTGAAAATTTTAGCTATGCTTTTCAATTAGCTTCATTTCTAGTCCATATAATAATGCCTTATTTTTTTGACATATAGATCATGATTGTGTGCTCTTATTACCCTATGTGGATGATATGATCATTATGGGTGATGATCTTAATGGTGTTATAAAATTAAAACAATATCTCAGCCAACATTTCTAAATGAAAGATCAAAAACTTCTAATTTATTTCCTTGCATTACAAGTTCTTCATGATGATTTAGGCTATTATCCTTTTCAAACAAAGTATGCTACTGATCTTTTATCTCGTGTAAGTAATAAGTGACAACAAAATTGTTTCCTCTCTTATTGAAATTGATATTTTTCTCACACCAACTTATGGAAAACCTTTGGAAGACCCAACTCTTTATCAAAAGTTTGTGGGAAATTTATTATATCTTACCATTACTTGTTCTAACATAGCCCATGCAGTTCACATTGCGGATCAATTTATGGCAACTCCTAGAGCTACTCGTTATTATAGTGCTCCATATTTTATGCTACATTTGAGGTATCTTATTTCATGGTATCTATCTCTCTTCTTCTTCTTCTTTGGAACTTCGTGCATATGTTGATGTTGATTAGGCTAGAGACCCTACTGATCAACACTTTAAAATTGGGTTTTGTTTCTTTCTATATGATTTTCTTATCTTATAGAGAAGTAAGAAATAAACAGTTATAGGTCATTCTACTTATAAAGCAAAATATCAAGCTCTTGTCAATGTTACTTCTAAACTCTTATAGTTACAATGGTTATTACATGATATGGGGAGTTTAACATTCATTAGCTATAACTATTTATTGTGATAATTAAAGTTCCATTTAAATTTATCATAATAATGTTTTTCATAAGTGTACAGAAAATATTGAGAATGATTGCCACTTTTTTCATCATCAACTTCAACAAGGAACCATTTCTCTTATTGCTATCTCATCTTATGATCAACCAGTTGATATATTCATAAAAGCTTAATTACCAACTCGATTCAATGAACTAGTTAACAAACTTAAGCTAGTTTCATTCTCACCATCTTAAGTTTGAGGGGGTTGTTAGTCAACTAAAATATTATATGGTAATTGCATAATAATGACCAAATATTTAGACAATTAATTGTAATTATTCTCTTGATTATTCCTTTTTTTATCTTGTATTTACAGCCCTATAAATAAAAGTCGTTCTTGTACATGTTTTGTACATAACATTATAGACTTAGTTACTTTCTTTATTCTTTGTGTTCTTTCTTATAATATCTCAAAAGCTCTCTGATCCTTAATAAAGCTTTAATTTTTAAAAGGTGTAGGAGTGGCTCTCTAAATTTGAGGTCTAGATCCATTCTTTCCAAGACCATAGTCACCTTATTTATCCAAGTTTTAAAGTTGATGTCACTAAGTACTAGAATGCTATTAATTGTGGCAATAACAAAGAAGCATTAATAATATCAGTTGTATAAAGAATAACATACAAAACATAATCAGCTCATAAGCATGTAATCATAACCAAACAGTAATTAATTATTCTAATAAAAATGATGCATCTTAAGATAACCAATGTGAGAGTGAATCTAGTCCTTGGATAGAGAATTGACTAATAATTGGTTTTATTGGTGTGGTAATCAAGTTTTGGTGACAAGATCCAATTAAGTGTTTAACCTGCCTTTAGGCTAACTTAATACTTACAACGAATACTCAATAATCATCATACACTTATATACCATAGGTGCATGTGATAGTTTTTCTTTGGGTCAACATGTTGCCGAATGAAGAAAAATACAAACTACCACCTTAGTAATTGAAAATTGAAAAAATTTTCGAAATAAAGGTCACTTTGGTCACTACACTATTTGAACTAATCAAAACGAAAAAATTTAGGCATTCTCTATTCAAAATTTCATAAATTAATCACTAATTGTAAGCAGATGAAATGTATGCATCACTTATGCATATAAACCGAAAATTATTAATTTTGCTTTAATTAAATTATGACATCAAAAAATAAATAAATAAAAATTTATTAATTAATTTATGATAACTTATGGGCTCAAAATTTAACCTAAATAATGGCAAATCTAAGTATATGAAAAAGTAAATAAATAATTCAAATGTGGCACAAATCAAACAATACATTCAAATGCCCAAAAGTCATCTTGTTTCTATGGACTAATAAATTAAACTTGCCCAAATCAATCAACACTTTAGAATACCCAAAATTCATCCTTTTTCAATTACATTTGTTTATAATATAATTGTCCCATTCATTTCTTTCAATGAAATGTAATAATAAAAAAATTATGAAAAAAGCATTATAACGACAAAAAGAATGATGAAAAATTATTTGGGGGGGGTTTCGTTAAATTACTTTCCAAAAGCGGTTTAAAGCAAAGAAACTATGGTTGTATACTTATACACTCTCTTATGCAATCAAGAGACAAGAACAACTTATTGAAACCTATTTTTAACAAGTGAACACGTTGAATCTAACAAGTGACACATGTATCCAAGAGAGAGACAGTAATAAATAGGAGAGAGAAACAAATTTTATTGTTTTAATTAATGGAATGTTTTGTGTTTCCAAATAGGAAAAAGAAAAAAAGATAAAAAATAACCTTGTCACTTAAGTTCGAAATTAATGGTAGCTATAAACTCATTAATTAATTACCATATAACCATAAACTTATGTATTAATTACCATAAATTAATGTAGATGATTACTTGAACATAGAAGACCATCAAAATATCAAATAACTATTAAAAATCGTATACAAATAATTATAGGATAAGATGGCTCTGATACCACTTAATAGAAAAATGAAAACAAATTAGAAACTTCTCTTCCTTAGAAAATTGTTTAAAAGAAGAAATATTGGAAGCGTACCTAAATTCGGAAGTGAAGATATGGAAATGTGATGCTTCTAATTAATTGTATTTTGTTTTTTTTCTTAATTAGCATATAGGAATTTAAAAGAGAAAATAGAATAATTAAACATAATACATCAATCAAGGACTACATCCCTATTTATAAAATTTTAATATCAAATTACTAATTTTCCCATTATTAATTAATAATTTCTCCCTTAAGAATTCTACATAAATTCATATTAGTCCTCACACTTTATATTTAGATGCTATAGAATTTTAAATAGAATTAATCAATTTAATTAACTCCTTAGACTTTGTAATAGTGACATGTATATGAATGTTTACTATAGTTCGTGTATATATACATATCGATATGTATTTGTTAGTATATATGTACATGACATACAATCTAAATTCTAACAAATAGGTGATAACAAAAATAATTTCCATATCTACTGTTGAACCAAGGTGGTTATAATCATGTGTTTTGATGATGACAAAACATTATTCCTTCTAATGTTTAAGTCTTTGATATTTATAAGTTAGGTTGATGTATAAAGTGTAAGAGCATATTTGTGGAGCTAAGGTAAAAGAGATCAAGCATTAGATGATCAAGAGGTTGGATATCCAGGATCAATATAAAGTTTAAGTGATGATAGACCAAGTGATGATCAAGCTTGAAGATCAAGCTTTAGTTAGGCTGAGGAAAGGTCTGAAGTTGTAAGTCTTTTTTTATCTTAATCAGTGCTTGAAAAGGGCTCTCACATTTGCATGATCATATTTGCATATAGACATATAGGAGTTGAATTGCAGTTTTAGTGATTAACTTGATTTGATTATGACTATGATATATTAGGAATGGAATTAGGTGACATATAGGCAAATTGTTGATGTATTTATGCAACATGAACTTATTTAAGTGTGTTTGAATTGACTTGTGACATAAGTGTGTTGTGAATTTTGGTTTATGGAAGGTTTATAAATTGATTGAAAAAGGTTTTAAAGTTGGTTAAAATGAAAGGTTTCATAATCAAGGCAATTATTATGTTTTAAATTGATTGAAATGTTTTGATTATTTAAACAACCTTGAATTATAATTTAAAACATGTGTTAAGGTCTTGTGTAATGTTAGGAATTTGTTTGAAAAGTTTTGGAGTTAGTTTGAAGTATTTTTCATGTTTTCTAGAGGCATAACAATGGCCTATGATAATTGTGTTTTTGTATGTGCTTTTCTATATGTTTTGCATGTGTTTATTGCATATTAAAGTGTTTTTTTATTGTGTTTTAATATTTGTTTTGTGTGTTTTTGTTTAGTATAAATTTAATTGTTGTTTTGTTTATGTTTA
>JAOXYD010068658.1:0-26338 GCA_028565735.1 Pinacopodium congolense | reverse complement strand
CAACTTTAAAAGAGTAGCAACCTTAAAATCATCATCAAAATAAGAATTAATCAACAAGGATCAGAATAAAAAAATTCCATCGATGATTCATTATTTTGAATTTGAGATTTATTGGATTAGATATACTTAAGAACCGTCTCTTAAAAGTTTGGCGCTTATCTTTGAGGTTGGTTAGCTCTAAAGCTAGGTGAAGGTGGTTTTTAAGGATTAGCTTGAGGTTGTTGAGGTGGTTGTAGGTAGTTTTGATTGTTACTCCATGAAAAATTAGGATGGTTCCTCCAGGCAGGATTATAATGTTTCAAAAGGGGTTTCCCTTTGCCTATTGAAATTACTAACAAATTAAGCTTGCTCAGGTTCTCGGGTAAAAGGACTTCCTTCTTTAACACTCTAACGATGAATGAGAGGTATTACCATAACTTTTACATTCCATCTTTCGAGAACTACTAGTAGCACCAGTCATCAAACTATTAATATTTTTGTTCAGTACTTCCAATTGAGCTGCAAGAGCTATTATATCATTGATCACATAAACACCATGTGGCTTCAGTAAGTCTTACACATTATAGGCTCTTTGTGTCCATATCCTCAATCACATTATAGGCTTCGGTAAGTCTTACGCATTAGATTGCCTCCAGCTGCAACATCAATGGTGCTACGAGTTGAAGGTATCAATCTCGTATAAAAGATGTCAACTTCCTACCACTTGTTGAGTCTATGACTTGGACACTTTGCAAGCATCTCTCTAAACCATTCTCATGCCTCGTATAGACTCTCATTCTCGTATGACATGAACGAGCTAATTTTAGTTTTCATTTTGGCTATTTTAGCTGTTGGGAAATTTTTTCTCTAAGAACACTTTCATCAATTCGTCCCATGTAGTAATGGAACTAGGATGAATTGTGGGTAAACATGCTTTTGCCTCATCTCTAACAGACAAAGGAAAAATTCTAAAGCTAATTGCACCATCAGAGACCCCATTGCTTTTGAAGAGATCACAGATGGCAAGAAAATTTAGTAACTTTTCATTAGGATCTTCTAAAGCTAAACCTCCAAATTGTGAGGACCCAACCATTAAAATTATACTATGTGAGATTTCAAAGTCATTTTCATTGACTCTTGGCCACCCAATGCTAGGCACAGGTCTGACTCAGTTCTCTAAAGCTATGTCCATCATAGTTGGTTCCCTATTTTCTACTTGAGATCCTACAACTACATGTTCCTCATGATTCATTTATATAGCTTTGAATTTAGTGTCACTCCAGGTTCCTATGTCTAATGGAACAGACGATGTTGCGTGAGCTTCTTTCTTCTTCTTTCTTAATGTGCTCTCGAGTTCTGGATCGAAGTCTACTGGCTAGGGATTGCTTCCCTGAGTATCCATACAAGTTTGAATAAAATACTAAATAAAAGAAAATAAACAAACTAAGCAAAAAGAAATAAAGCACATAAAACAAAATAACTAGAAAATAATTGCAGAATTTTTTTTTAAATTATAAAAAAATATTTTAAAAATCCCAAAGTAATTAACACTAATTCTCCTAACATTAAGGTCAAAATTTCCTGGAAATAGTGACAAAAACTTATTGTGTTGGTTAGGTGACTTTAAAACTTTGGATGATTTTGGAACCATTTTACATTGAAAACCAACGGAAATAAGGTAAGTGCACCTATCACAAAAGTAATATAATGGAGTAAATTTCATACTACGAATGTTAATCCCATGGGGAATATGTTGCTTAATTACTAGGTAGATCATATTACAATTATTTAAGAAAAATCTAGACAATTTGATAAAAAATCTGAAAATTGCTTAAACTAGACTACCTTAAACAATACACAAATTTGAAGAACTAAGTGTTTGAAACTTAGAACTAAAGAAAAAGTTATGAATGAAAGAGGAAGAACTCTCTCTAGATGGCAGATCTGATCTCTTTAATCTCTTTGTGGTTTTTGTATGTTTTTGGATATTTTCAGGACTTGGAGAGCTCCTTTCATGTTCTAGCAGACACTAACATTAATTAGGAACACACCAAGAGTTGAAATCTAGAAATCTGGAGCTAAAATTATTGATTATGTGATCAACGACGCCGTTCCTCCATACAACGGCACCCTTAAAGGGTGTCGTTAGTACCCAAATTCTACACTCTTAAATAGCCCCCTGTTCTTCCATTAACGTGACCCTGCCGGGGAGTCGTTAATGGTCAGAAAGAAGAGGAATTCTTCCTGTTTTCACTCCAATCTTCATCATTAGGCTCCATTCCATAAATTAAACATAATAACACATAAATTTAACATTTAAACACTGAATTAGGGGTCATAATTTAATAAATTAACCATTAATACTCTATCAATTTGACCCCTAACAATATATGTGGCAAATGATATTAGTTGGAGCAGTTAGTAGCACTAACATTAAAGGTGAAGTTCCATGTTTAAGGTGCATTTTGAGCCTTGGAGTGGTATCCCATTCTATCTATTGTCAAACGTTATTTTCCCACTCTTGTTTTTTAGTTTTATGTAACCATTAAAGAGAAGAGTGATTCGGACATCTTTGAGGCACACTCCAAGGTATGAGGTGCCCTTTTTTTCATTACTCCATCATTTTTGTCTACATTACTAGTGTTGGCCTTATATGGCACCTAAAAGGGGGGGTGGATTAGGTTCTTAAAATTGCTTATATATTAATCTTGCTCTTTTAAAAATTTGTCAATCGAGAAAGCTAAACAATAATTAATTGATCAAACTAAACAAAAACAATAACTTGAATAATATAAAATAAATGCATAAAAGTAAACAAGCAAGGAAGAAGGATACAAACGATCTATACTAGTTCGGGGCGGTCTACTTGCTCCTACATCTAGTTTCAAACATCACTTTTAAGATGATTGAACTGTTTCAACAAAAGAGTACAATGTTAGAGAATACAGTCCTTGTTCCAAGGCTCAATGATAACCTTGCCACTCTCCCTTTATATGGCTAAGAAATAACCTCACAATCCACTCTTCTTTTTCAAGGCTTAAGAATAACCCTTACAATAATTCACTTTTAGATTCCCAATCCCACAAATAAACACTTTCACAATAATGTCACTCTCTTCACTTTACCAAAGTGTTTAGGGGCACATACCAAATATAAGAATGAATGCACCACAAAACCAACACAACTTCATAAAAACACTCAAAACACTTATATAACACTTTGACAACGTCTCTTATATTCGACCAATATAAAACACAGCTATTTATACCCTTCTGAAAGCCTCATAGCCATTGCCCAATGTTCAGATAACATTATAATTCATTTATTAATTTTACCATTATTAAACTAGCCTTTGTCCAATGTTTATGTGCGAACTTAGATCATTCGGTCGACTGATCATCATCATTTACCTATTCGTCACTGCCATCGGTCAATCAATATACAAGTTCATTTGACTCACCTTTGCTCCAATGAAATTTGATCGGTCGCAAAACACATTCGGTCGCCCAACCCTTAGTCCAAAGATGTTCAGTCAACCGAATGTAAGTCGACACCTGCAGCTAAATCGAGCATAGTACCACTCAATAAAAACCTTAATCTAATTCAAACATATTTCAACGTAAATCAGTTCATTCTAAACATATTATTGTAATCAAAATCAATCATATTATAAAATTATCTTAAGCACATTAATCTATTCAATTCATACATATTCAATTTAAACCAATCAAATCTTAATCACGTGATTCATACTAATGCAACCAAATTACCAAGTAATTACTCATATTAATATATTTATTCAACCCTAACCAAGTTAATCAACATGTATACACATGCAATACCAAGCATGCATTCATCCACACATTAAGAGGATTTTCACACACATCATTCACATACAATACATCATGAATATGCATCTTATATAAAAAAAATACTAAACATAAATGCATATGCGTGAAATAAGCCCTTTCAATTCATTGTAAGACCAAAAGAAGGCTTACACAAAAACCAATGCATTTCTACTCTTAAATTTGATCGTCTATCTTCAATATTCAAGTTCATCTATAATTCATTTCTTGTCATTAGGATGGTCTTCAACCACTTTATAAACTAAGAGCTTCACATCCATGTACTTCAATCTTCATTAAACACTTTATAATTAGTTTTTCTCAAACCTATCTTAACAAACGTAACAAACTCTATAAATAAATTAGTAAAAACACTTTTTCATCATCAAAACAAAGGTGGAACTAGCCCTCCATTCAACAATCTCACCCTTTTTTATGAGGATAAAACTATGTGATATTAGAGTCATATAAATAAATTGCATACATAAATCAAAATAAACAACCATCATACGTAAACAAGAGTTTACTTTTCCATTCTAATATCACATTTACTACTTTCCACCTTTTTGTAATTATCAAAAAGTACACATCCATTACAAAAATGTGTAAACATTAAATACTAGTATAAAATAAGTCACATACAAAAACTGTAGGACTTTGATACTAATTAACACGAAACATACAAATGGCGTACACACTTCTTCTTATTTATACTAAATTTACATCTCACATCAATTTTAAAAAACTATGCAAAACACATCATAATTAATAAAACAAACTATCATAAAACCTTGGCACAAATACTAACAAGAAGGACAAAACTTTATCAAAACTCATTTAAAAAGTGTCAAACACATCACCATAAGAATGATACCAATTGTTATTAAAAGATGACTTACTCAAAAAACATAGTTTATTCCAACAAGTGAGACACATCTATACCGATTGTTAAAAATATGATACCATTTGTTAGAAAACAAAACTTGATACCAATTATTAATGTTATGCTTAACAAAACATTTTTTTTAAAAAAAAGGATATCACTTGTAAAAAAAATCATCATCCTACACCAACAATTGATACCAATTGTTGAAAAACTAACTTTTAAAAAAAAAAAACAATGCAAATTGATAACTGATACTAATTAATTAAAAAATTAAAAGTATCATAATACCAATTTTTAATGATGCTTACAACAAACATATAACATAAATCATTATTATCAAATAATAGGAATCACTTTTCATTGTCACAAGGCATACTCCCCTTTATATATAACCAAAATCAAAAGTAAAATTAACATCACAACATCATACACAAGATGGAAGACATTTCAAGATATCAACTAAATTGCTTTATACTCGACACAAAAAGTGTTTTATCTTTTTATCACAAAATTGAAAAAACTCCAAAGTTTTACAAACTCTTGCTAAGATAATCAAAGTTACGTAATAAGTGTAAATATCATAATTTACAAATTTAAAAAAAAATTAAGACTCACATAAATTCATGCACTCTTAATTTTCAATAATTCAAACTTTCATCGTAAAGAATAAAATGAATGAGAAGGATCATAATATATTGAATTATTGAAACACAAATGCATTCATGCTTAACTTTAAAATTATCATGGAAGAAATCATTAAACACAAACTTTTGACACACAATTATGCCATTTAAATGAGGTTCCATGCTCCCTATCAATAAAAGGATAATGCTTAAAAGCCTAAGGTTTCAAACATATGTGATTAAAGTATCTAATTTCAATAAGCCCTTTTCAAAAATTCGAACGTCATTAATTTGCACAAATTCTTCATTCTTTGAAAAACATGCATTTACAAAGACTTTAATGTCATCTCAAAATATCATCATGAGATTTTCTACAAATCAAAACTCATGTCATGAATCATTGAAAACAAATTATAAGAGATCTTAACATAAAATGCATTAAGTCTAGAATTAAAACTTTAATGAATCTTGAAACCTTTTTTATCAAAACATTATGACTTTCCACACAACTTTGAATAAACTAATGCATAGAGACAAAACATCTAGCTTTTTTTGGTAAATAATTTTGTAAAAAAAATCCTAAAAACTTCCGAGCTCTCTCCCAACGAAAACTTTTTTTCTTAAAAATAGGTAAGTGTAAAAGAAAAAAATGTGAGTTGATATGGTTACTTCTATTCTCACCTTGTTCGAGCCACGACTTTATGCCTTCATCACATTATGATCCAAAGGGCTTGCACAATTTCACAGTTAGGGGTTTATGAGAGGGTCTAAGTGCCATTAGTTACTCCTCAGGCGATTGGTCTCAATGGAATCTAAGATGTCAATACATATATTTTAGTCAAGATGCTTTATAGACTCAATGATATTGAGGGATTGCCTTTAGTTAGTTACATTATTTAGAGCATGAGGAGCACAATTAGATTCAAGTGAACCAACAGGAACTTATATTACCCTGGTCTACTCACAAAGATTTTTCAGGATGCAAGAGTATCTTTTGATGGAGAGTCGGCAGTATAGCCTCCTAAAGCTTTGATTATCATATATTCCAAACTTAAGTTATTGCAGCATGCTAGAGTTGAAGGTGAATGGGGTTAAATTCATGCATCGCCCACTTGACGAGGGAGAGAGAGTAAAAGATCTTATTGATCCAGTCCTAGTTATGGCACATGAGGAGGATATGAGTGAGGCTGCATCTGAGGCCACTATGAGTTTTCATCCTCCTACTCCATTAGGTACTCCACATGTTTCTATTTCTTTTTATCCTTCTTATGGTGAGCTTATAGCTATTTTATCCATGATGGATCATTAATTTACAAAACTTGGTATCCAAGTTGATAAAAGGATGGCTAAGATTAGAGTTCAGGTTGATCAATTACAAGAGTGAATGGATATGAATTGGGATTCTATGTGCTATTGTGACCAGGACCCCAATAGTTATTTGCTTTTGCATTGAAATTTTTTCCTTTTGTTCTTATATATTAGTTTTTGTTATTTTAGTTCAGTTGTTATGTTTGGATTTTGTTTATATTGTATTTAAATTATTTTAGTTGAATTTAGCTTCTTTGATTTGCTTTGACTATATTTATAATGAAGCGTGGCTTGCTTTTATCTTTTCTCTAGTCTTTTATTTTTGTATTTTTAATTTTTAATTTTCTACAATCAATGTTCAATGTACACTTCAACGAATAAAAATAAATTATCCATTATAAGAGTATTCCATTCTTTTTTCTCCTATTTTACACTTTATTGTTACTTTATGAACATCAAGGACAATGTTCACTTTTAAGGCGAGGGAGGGATAGCATCATCTTTTCCTATAGGTCATCATTTTATGATCTTTTTCGTGATAATATATAATTTGTTGAACCATTTTAAATTTTGACATATCATTGAACATTATCCCTTTTGAATTTGATTATTTTAATGATTTGAAATGTTATATGGTTAATTATGACTATTCATGACCAAATGTTCTTCAAATTACATCATGATTTGGATAATGGATATATGATGGTCATTAAAATTTTTTGTGTCTAAAATTCGTATTCCTAAGAAAAATGTCTTCTTTTAAATAGTTTATTTTCATCTTGCTTATGTTAAAATCTAAAACAAATAAAAATATGTTAAGAAAATGTATTAATAATCAATTACGACAGAAGACAGATATGATTTGGGATTCTATGTGCTCTTATGACTTTGACCCTAGTGGTTAGTTATTGTTAGATAGTACTTTTTAAGTTTTGTTCATGTATATCAGTTTACGTGATTTTAGTTCTGTTTTTATGTATGGCTTTTATTTTTTTTCTATATTTTAGTTATTTTAGTTTTATTTTGGCTCCTTCGATGTACTTTGACTATATTTATAGTATATCATGGTTTGCTTTTATCTTGTTCCTGATACTTCCATTTTTACTTTTAGGATTTTCAAATTGCTACAATTAATGTTCAATGTACACTTCAACGGATTAAACCGTGATATCCATTATTCTATTAGTGTTTTCCATTCTTTTCTTTTCCAATTTACTCCTTATTGTTGATTTGTGAACATCCGGGACAATGTTTACTTTTAAGTGTAACGAAGGGATAGCATTTTATCGCACCTATGCATCTTGTCTTATAACTCATCATTTTATCATTTTATCATGATAATATATAATTTACTGAACACATTTTCAATTTTAATTTATCATTAAAAAAATTTCCTTTTTAATTTGATTATTTTGATGATTTGAGATATTATATGATTAATTATGACTATTGATGATCAAATATTTTTTAAATTGCTTCATGCTTTGGATAATGGATACTGGATAATCCTTACGATTTTTTGCGTCTCAAATACATATTGCCAAGTAAATTATGACTGTTTTAAATATTTTTTTCATCTTGTTTGAGTTAAAATTAGAAACAACGAAAAAAATGCTAAGAAAAATGTGTTAGTAAAGTGAGTAAATTTCATTAACTCAACTAGCTTCGAACTTATAAAAAGATTGAGGTTAAACAGCGATGTTAGTAGTCAATTGATGTTAGGAGACTTAGTTAAGTGACCAAGAGTTTTTGTGAGAAGGTGTTCACTTTCTTATAAAAAGATAAAGTGACTTTTCAACCTTTAAAACCTCACATTTGGTCTATGTTTCAATATTAATGAATAATGGACCTGGATTTGTATAAAATTTGATGCATTTGACATTTTAAGTATTAATCTTACTTGTGGAATTTAATTTCATTATTTAGGTTCATCATTAAGGCCTTTAGTAATCTTAACCACTTCTCTTTGATTTAATTGTGATTTAATATGATTAATTGGTTATAAAACATCTCAATGGTTCATTAAGATTGAATGGCTAAGGAAGCCTTTTCAATGGTTATCTTTGATGAAATTGAATTATTTTTCCTATTATATTTTATTTTTAGATTGATGATAATTGGTGTACTTAAGGACAAGAAAACACTTAAGTGTGAGGGAGGTGTCAGGGATACAAATTGATGTATTTTTCATTGTTTTTTATGTGCATTTGCCCTTATTTTAGTACTTAAATGTTTAATTTATGTTTTTACTTGTTTAATCGTAATAAAGATCAAGCATCAAAAGTGACTTCAAGTAAGGAAAGAGGAGTTGGATGTGTTGGAGAGCTTGGGCTGTAAGGAGAACACTTAAATAAGTTCAATATAGTGATATTAGGGAAAAAAGATCAATTGGAGAATCTTGGAGGTCCAATGACACGATCAAGAGATAAATGTGCTAAAGAGGCTCTTAACAATCTAATGGTGGGTCTATATGCAAGATAAGAAGCTAAAACCCTTGGAGACAAGTAAGTTAAGTTTATCATGATGATTGAAGCCTTGAAGCAATGTGTTGGACTTGTTGAAGAGGGCAAGACCTGTTGCATAACTTTAAGCAATCATACAATTACGCTATTTTGAGCATCTTTGGGCTAACTACTTGGGCTTTGTATTTAAATTATTTACAAGTTTTAGTTATGCTATCTAAGACCTAAATAAGTATATTGTAGCCTTAAATAAACCTATTACGTCTTAGGTTTGCTTTGAGCCTAATCTGCTTCTTTTAAGCATATGTTTTAGGAAGTTGTTCTTTTTTGACTAGGATGGGCCAAAACTTAATTACTACACATAGGGAATTCGACAAGGTCATTAAAGTTTGTATAAATACACCTTATTTCTTATTATGTAGGTAGACCTCATTGATTTTCATATTAAAAAAATGGAGGGTTCTTTTGACATTATTTTAGAGGAAATCACTCGATGGTGTTCTTTAAAGACTAAGTATTCATTCAAGCAAGTGCTTGTGAAGATTAAACCAATATCTCCAAGTGCTTAACATACTCCTAGAATCCTTAATTACAACCTGAAAAAATCAATAAGGTTATTGTAAAAGACAAACAGAAAAGAAACCTAACCTAGAGAAGAAAAGGAGAAAACACAAGCAAAATATACTTTAGTTTTCTAGATTCTTATGTTAGCTACTGAAAATTTAATCTTTGGAGTTTCATTTATATGTTTAGAGTAAGCAAGAGCAAGTTGGCAAGTTGTAGCCAATGGGATTTGAGAATCTAGTTGGTACCCTCGTCATTTAACACTCAGATCCGAAGCAAAACGACGCTCCTTTATAGTAAAATGATGGTACAGATAACTTGCCTTTTTACTCTCTATTTCGGTGTTTTAACTGTATTTTTCTAGATTTTCATCACTTCTTTAGATCCAATATGCAAAGTTAGAAATCCAAAAATATAATAAAATAGTTTAAAACCAATTTTGGAGCAAATGTTCATAAAATTTCGCGAGAAAACACTATAAGTCAATCACTTGTCACTTAACCTTAGCTAATTAATTCAATTTGGTAATCCATCCTTGATCTCCATTGCATTGGTTAAAAGCATTTAGGTAGCTTGGTAATTTAAGCAAGTAATTTAATTTCATCATTGATCAATTAGAATTCTTCAAATAATTGTAGTTCAAGTGACCTAGTACTTATAGTATTTTCCTTTAGGATTACCATTTTTGACTCAATTAAATCTTTTGTATTACTTATTGTCATTTACACTTGTCGCTAATTTAGTCTTGAGTTTAATGTTAAAATTAAGTGTCAAGAGAATGAAATTTGATTTAATTTTTGATAACCTAGACCAACCGTCATAAAGAAACACAAAGTCTAAGAATAATTTCAAAAACAAAAATCAAATGAATCTAAAAACCTAAACTAAGAAGAAATTTAAGAGAAAGTAAGTGGCTGCATAAATAGTTGCGTAAAAAGGATTGGTTCTACTCTATTATACTCCTTAAATAGTTGCTCATTAGAGTTTAAGTCTATTAGATATGAAAATAATTGATTGTCATTAGATCTAGAGTTAAAACAACATTTTCTAGATGTTGAACAACACTTAACAGAATCATTAACAGCTTTATTAATCAACCCTCGTTGAAGTCCCTATAATCAGGAAATAACAATGCTTTTTAGATCTTTAACGGAACCATTTATAGCCACCTCTAAAAGCTTTTATCCTATTTTTCTTCTTCATTTGTTATTTGTTTCATCTTATAATTTTGTCTTTAATATTAAACTTACATATAAAATCATAATAAACATAAGTTAGACACTTTGTCATCAAAATAGGAGTGAAACTACACCAAATCACATATGAAAATTCAATAAAATGCACCCTTATCAAATACCCCCACACTTGAACTAATTCTTATCCTCAAGCAATGAATTAAAGACTCCACTCAAAACAATCTCATAAAAATTCGAAATCAAATTGGGTATAAACAAATTGCCTATCAATGCCTTTGATTTAGTGAACACGTCATAACATTATCATGACAAAATGTTGTTAACATATGAAAAACTTAGTTTTAGTAAAAAGTAACCCTTAACGCACAATATCAAGCTTTCAAGTCAGTCCATATGGATTATCATACAAATTCAGTCAAGGTTGATAGATATAAAACAAAACACTATTTAAATCAAACTTTTCAATATCAAGCTTCCAAGTCATTCCATATAGATTATCACACCAATTAAGTCAAGGTTGGTATAATTAAAATATAAAACAATTTAAAATCAAGCTTAAAACATTTACTTTAAAGTCCACCTAGTCCTTTTATATGAGGACAAACATATTGTTGCGAATATCTCTAGATTACTCAACTTGAATACTCCTTTTTATCTTACTTGAAATGTCATTTAACTTTTTTATTTAAATGTTAATAGTTTTATCATGAAGACCCCTGATTACTTAGTTATATCACCTTCTTACATGGCTACTAGAACCACTCATAACTTAAACCATTGTATTGGTATGAAGTTAGTGGTGTGAAAATATGCTCCCTTTATTCATAAAATGCACACTATTCTCAATTCATATGGCAAACCATATAAAATGTCCTTAGAAACTTGACACCATACACATGGGTCACCATAAAACATGTAAACCATTTAAATAAATAAGGAAAGAAAGTTTTTAGGATAGAAATCACTCAAGAAATGATCAATGTACAACTAAGTAAAAAGAATTAATTGAATTAAAATAAAATAAAAAAGAATCTACTAATAATTAAGATCATTTTAAGAAAAATCATTTAAGTCATCACCTTTGGACTCACAATAAATAAACTTTGTAAGTTATGTGAATAGGCTATTAAGTTCATCTCTCCCATACTTAAAACCAAATTATCTTTAATGGTTTAAAGGAAATGTAAGCACTAGAGAAGAAATAGGAGCAAGAATACTCAACTAAAGTATGTAAAGCATATAAGTCCATGATAAAGAGATTACATATCACATATGTACGTATAAACAAAACAAACAAAAGAAGGTAAAAGCAATTAAATGGAAATTAACTAAAATTCTATTTAGAAAAGAGAAAAATCTAAAATCTAAAGGAAATGGATGGCTTGACTCCCAACAAGCACTTATTTAAGGTCTTTAGCTTGACCTCTTTTGTCTCACATCATGCCATACTTCACAAAATTGAATGAAATGAAAAAGGAAGATGCCTTTGTTTTCTAAAATAGATGTCTATAATCTTTAATACATGGAAGCGTTATTGGGCATATACAAATGGAAAATGAGGTGATTATGGTAACAAAATAAAAATAATAATAAAAGAAATAGTGAAACACTAGGCAACAATGTCAAATTTTTGGTAAATTTACTGCTAACCACCAAATAATAAACCTATTTTATTCTCCCAACTATGTAGTACGATGACTTAAGATCAGTCCATAGAGAACTGTTAAGTAGCTAATTAGATAATAAAGTTAATGAAATTAAAGTAGCTAAAAAAGTGCACAAAATAACTAAAATAATAAATTGGGTAGAAGATATTTTAAGAAATCGAGAAATTCAATTAATCAACAAAACATATAAATTATTTAAAGATTAAAATGTTAACATATAGACATAAACAAGGTCTTGTATCCTACGTTGCTCTAACTATAGGTAAATTCAATACAATGGTAAATTTATCTCTAACCACACAATAACATAAAATGAGCGCTATATATTTAATTATGTAATATCATTAAGTAGTAGGGAGTAGTTGATTTAAGTCACAATCTTAGAAGCGCGCGTAAGCTTAAATCTTCAACTTAAAGGATCAAAACCATATGCTAAATTGATTAAGTTTTAATTATAAATTTAATTAACCTATTGCTACTTATGGTATTAACTCATGACAATTATGAATCATAAGCCCATATCTAGCATTTGAACTAGAAAACACAAATTGGGTGATCAATCTTATAATATAACCCCCAATTCTTAACATTTAACAGGATTTTTAACTCATCCTTACCATAAACTACAATAGCCATTAAAAAACCAATTTATTTCTTATAATTGCAATCCATTTATTCATTTAATATCTTTAAACTCAAAGAAAATTAACTTTACATAATTAAATTAACAATAAAATAAAGAAAGCCGAATGGAATCACAAAATTAAAATAATAAAGGAAAAGATTCAATAATCCATTTAAAAGTTTTTTAAGGTTCAACAACTATTTAAGTTAAATCCAAATGCAATCATGTAAATCTAAGGAGGGAATAAAAAAGTAACATAAAAACCCAAAGGAAAGTAAAGGAGCACAGAGTCTAAAAATAATCTAAAAAATAAAGATTAAATGAAATTAAAATTCCTAAACTAAGAGGAACCATAAGATAAACAAAGTGGCTTCCCAAATGGGTGTGTAAAGATGATGTGTTCTACTCTATTCTTCCCTTTAAATAGTCCCCTTTTAAGTGTTTAAGTCTATTATGAATGAAAATACTTCATTGCCCTAAGATCTATAGTGAAACTCCTTGATTTGAACATTAAATGGCGCTTAATAGAACCATTAACAACACCATTAATCAACCCCCATTTAAGTTTATGAAGTCGAGCAAAAATGAAGCTTTTTAGACCTTCAGCAGTGCCATTTATACTCATTGTTGAAGGCTCTGACTCTATTTTTCTTCTTTATTATTGACTTATTTCACCTAGAATTTGTGTATTTAGGATTATATCTACATTTAAAATCAAACATAAATTTGTAAATGACATAAGAAAATGCAATAAAATGCACACGTTATCTTTCTTCCTTATTTTTCAACTAACATGCATCATCTTATATAATTGCTTTTAAAGGTTTTCTCTTTCTTGTATTCCTTATTCTTTTTTGCATCATTTCTTTATTACTTATCATCATCTTTGAGAAGACAGTTTAGAATATCACATGATCGAGCTCCCTGCCCTCAAAACAAATAATGTTGGATAATTTACGTTTAGATTCATAATTAGCTTTTTTAGAATCCCTTTTCTTTAAGAAGTTCTTATTTAATAATTTCTTAAACTTCCTTATACGTAAGGAAATTTCTTCCTTCTCTTTATATCTATCACTTATCAAAGACTCATCCTTGCTTAACTCTTTTTTCTTTTTTAAACCTTAAAAACCAAATCTTCCTTTTATGTACAATCTCCTCTTCTTATGTCTCGTTAAGGGATCATATCAAGTCATCCAAATGAAAATGATTTAAATCCTTTGTTTCTTATGTTATCATCATCATAACTTCCCATAACTTCGGTATAGAACTAGAACTTTTATCACCAATTCTACGTTAGTGTATGTCTTAGATAGACTCTTAATAGCATTAGTGATATCTGTTAAGTTCATTATGGCACTAAGAGGGGGTGAATTAGAATTTAGAATTTCTTAAATAGAACTCGTAAATAGTAAATGCCGAAGTATAAACAAATTCACCCAATTAGATAAGATGTAATACTATAGTGCATAAAATAAATGAGTAGAGAAAGAAGAAATACACCGTGATTTATTCTAGTTCAGAGCTATCCATTTGCTCTTTATCCAGTCCCTAATACCACTGTTGATATTTCATTTTTATTGTACTTCCAACAAGAATAAAATGATTAATACACTCCCTTTTATAGGCTGAAGAATAACCTTTCACTCACTTCCTTTTCTTAGGCTAGAAAATATCCTCTCAATTTCACTCGACAATAATACACAAAAAATTCCTTAACTTGATTTCACTTTGGTGAATAAAAATAGGCTTTTTAATAGGATGATACACATAAAAAAGATATGTAAGACACCTTAACAAAAGATCAAAACGCAAGTGTAAACAGTTAATACTCAAAGACAAATTCACACGAACACTTAGCAAAATGATAAGCAAAAACACTTTCAAACAATAATCCTCAATAAGCTCTTTTTAAAACTCCAAATTTGATAAATCATCGCCAACTATCAAATAAATAATACTTAACTAAACCTTACTATATAATAGGGTGAATTAGGGTCTAATCCACAAGGAGCTAAGGGGTACTACTATTTCTAATATTGTAAAGGGAAACAAAAATAATAACCCTTAAATGTGAAGTAATTAAATAAACATAAAGAAAATTAACAAAACTAAGCTGAATGAAATAAGAAAGCACATAACATAGGCAAAAAAGCTGGGCTAAATATATTATGAAGATTCATGAATTATAATTTCTCTACAAATTCCTAAAAATTGTTTTGTACCTATGATATTGGCCTATAGACACAAATAAGCTTTTGCGTCCTAAGTTCTTCCATTTTTAGGTAAGTCCTATATGATAGAAAACTTACCCCTAGGTACGCGAGAACTTAGGAGCTGGTCTTTAGATTTAATGGAAGAATATGAAACATTTTAAGGAGGAGCTCTCCATAGCTCTTTGGTTATAAAATGTAGCACATGGATTAAAAAGTGAGGACCATAAAATAACCAAAAAAAAACATTTAAAGGAGCCTTTCTTGTCTTAGAAGACACAGAAACCTAAGGGGAACAAGAGACAAAAGAACTAAAAAGTTGTCCATTGGATGCAGCCAAAAGAAGAGATGAAAAAGTGATGAGCTTTCCATATGAGACAAGAGGGAGCTAAGAAAAAGAAGAAAAAAAATTAAGAGCTTCCATGTTGAGAAATCTAGAGAGAGATCTAATAAAAGGGACAGTGGATGTTGCTTTCAACTTTGTCTAGGTGGGGCCATTTGCATCCTTGACTTCCAGGAGAGCAGCAAAGCTTGAAGCTTTACAAGAAGAGGAAGATTCACAAGATTCTTGGTGGGGGCATTGGCAGCTTTCTTTTAAGATAACTTCAACCAATATGTTGGGAAGCTCTCTTTAGAATTTGCAACTGGAACGTATTCTTTGTTTTCCATTACTTTAAGTTCCAATATAACTTTTACCTTTGTTCCTTAATTTCATTTGCTTTCATTTTGAATAGCTTAGATCATTTCTTTCATTTTCAATAGCTTTTATCATTATTTTCTTTTTCAAATGCTATTATCCATGCTTTCATTTTCAAAGGTTATTATTCATGCCTAATGCTTAAAGATTTAGCCCACCATCTTAATTTGTTTTTTCTAATCATTATCAAGTTCTTACTTTTAAGAATGCTCGGGTTGTTCGTTTATAAGTCTATAGTTTGGTTTCTTATCAACATATAGAACTATGTTTATTCACATATGAATGAAGATTTTTTTATTTTCAATTTTATAGCCATTATTGTGCTTGTTTAAGATTTGAGTTTTATATTTTCAGGTTTATCTTTGATGAATATTAAGTTGTGTGAAGTGTTATTAATAGGTTTGCATTTATTCTTAATGTATTTAGTTAATCCATGCTTGATAGTTAAGGTTTATGCATGTTTTTAGGATATCAATCAATGTTTGTTCAATTTATATATGCAAGAATTTTTTTGAATATTAATTTAAATTTTTATGGATTAGTTTTCAGCTAATTAATTAATAGCATAGCTAACTTAAGTTTGTGTTAGTTTTTGTGTTGAATTATGTTTTTCCTTTGGTGTTCTAAATTTTTCAACCTTAGTTTTATTTAATTAAGTAAGAAATTGTTCTTGTTTAATCTTAGTTTTAGTTGAGTTTATGTGGCTAAATTCTTAAGGGCTTGAAGCTACAGAAGGGATAATGGGATAATCAATTGTGAGAAAGTGAGTGAGATTGAATTGTTTCAGTGCTTATAGTCTAAGTTGGTTTGGGACTTTGGTTAAATGATATAGATTAGGAGATGCTTTTAGGCTTGATAACCCTTTAGGTAATTTCCTAATTTGAATGCTAAGATTGAGCAAAGTATATGTAAATTTCTTTGTAAATTTCTAAAAAGTAGTAATAGGGTAATTAGTTTTGTTATGATACTTAACCAATTAGTCTAGTGTCCTATATCTGTAGGTTACACTTTCTCAACTTATGTGTTAGTGGCCTTAGTTAGACATTACTTAGTACCTAATGTGTCTTCACTATTAAATCTGTAGAATTTGTTAGATTTACCTAAGTTAGAGAAACTGAGGGTTTGAGAGCTTGTTCAAACTATAGGCCAGAACCTTGAATAGAACACCTTTTATTAAAATTAAAGGATTAAAAGTTATCACAAAATCCCAATAATACTTTCAGTTTGTTTCTTTATTATTATTAGTAGTCATTTTCGTGATTTGCTTTGAGTTTGTCTTTTGATTGCCTTATTTTCATCTTAGCTTCATTTAGCTTGCATTCTTCAGGGGTTTTTGTTTTCTTCTCTTCACAACATTTGGAATAGAAGTAACATTCTAGCTCCTTGTAGCTCGACCCCAGCTTACCATCTAATACATTGTGAGGTCTAGTTAGGTATTATTATTTGGTAGTTTGTGACGACTTCACCATATACCTAAGGTGATTAATCATATGTATTAATCCTTAATTCATGTCATTTATGCAGAATTCCAATTCAATCCTAGCAATATTCACAATACCCTTTCAATTCCAATCCAATTCTCACAATTATAAATCATAAATCCATATAATATCGCCAAACCTAACTAAAACATAAGCTAATATAATGAAATTTTCTAAAGTAGAAATTAAACAAGTAATAAACATACTAAAAAAGCAAATATTAAGGCTGAAAAATTAAACAAAGCACTATATTACCAAAATTTAAGGTTTATTCAATGGAAAAACATAAAACAAAATATAACACTTGATAAAGAGAAACTTGACAACATAAAAATGAAATATTATAACCTAAGAAAGCATTTAACAATAATAAATGCAACATAAAACATGGAAATATAAAGAGGAGCAAGAGAACAATTGAAAAACAAAATAAAAAGATCAAAGAACAACAAATAAAATAAATGAAAGAAGAGAAAGTTGATGTTGTCTTCCAAGGAGCTATTGAATGCTCCCCCTAGAATAGCTCTCACCTACTAAAAAAAATCCCCCCTCTAATTGTTTTTACAGCTGACCTTTATAGCCTATTCTATTCCTCTCCAAGGCCTCCATTCTTTAAGCAAAACACTGCTGTCTTTATAAAGCATGTTCCCTCCTATTAAAATGTTTTTGTGCCATCTTTTTGTATGGAATCAAGGTCTACTTACAAGTATTTTTGGCTGTCATTTCAAATCGTTTTATATGGAAACAAGGTCCACTTTTAAGAATTTTTTGCTATCATTTCAAGCTTTCCTCCCTAATTTTGTTTTCTGACATTTTGCAAAGCAAGGGAATATATCCGTTTAATTAATTTGCTAGCATATGTAAAGAAAACTCTACCTCCACTAACATTTTTACTTCCAAGCTCTAAAAGGCTTTTGTCCTTCACCCCCTATGGTTGCGTGTTTTTCTAATAATGGAAAGATTTTTTTTACAAGCCTTTTACACTCATTTTCTTAAATGTTTCAAGTTGCTTTTGCTTTCTTTTTTTTTCTTTTTCCATAGTTCAAGTAATTTTCAAATATTGCTCCATAATTCTTCAAAAAGGAATACCCTATTCATTAAGTAAAACATAACACAAATTAATTATTTTTTTAATAAAAATTTGGAATGAAATTATATGAATTTGCTTACAAAAATATAATAAAATTCCTTCATATCAAACTACCTTACACTCAAGAGCCAGGTGATGTGGTAATTGGGTTATCCTTCCTATATAAGAATTCGTTTAGGTCTTTTTCAAAAACCTTTGATCTTGGAAGCCTAGAAGCACCATTAAGGGGCCAAGGATGAATTCTAAGCCATATTTTCTAGGCTTTTTTAGAGAATTAAAGGAGAAGATTAGATATAAACATCAGAGAATTGAAGATAAAGATTAGTTTTCCAATAAGAATCATATAGGAGTTAAGGATTCAAGCATCTTGAAATTGAGCTTATCAATCCCTATTTCTTTTATGATTGTTATTATTTATTTCAATATCATTAGGAACTAAGTTTTTGTAGGATCTAGATGTTTATGAATCCTAGATGTAGTGTTTTTTTATAATTATTCAAAGTTGAATTTCTAAATCTTTTTTTTTATATATGGGATTGATGAAATTAGTTTTAATTATTTTGATTATTTGATTTCATGTATTTACATCAAGAGATCATCTATGTGAACAGATCAACCTTTTAGTAAGAAAAATATTCCATAGAGATCTAAAGATAGAATTACATAATATTCTATGGATTAGGTGTGAATCTAATAAAAAAAATAAGTTCCATAAATTGAATTAATGGTTCCAATTGAAATTTTCAGTGAGTAAAACTTCCAGTTAATCTATCAAGATAGATGGGAATTATATAATTAGAGAAATAACATAATTACCTTTAGGGAAACTACAATTTAAGAAAATCTAGAAAATCCATTGAATTGAAGTTGAACAATGAATATGAACATGTATTAAAGTGATTAACCGTCCACTTCCTAGCTTTATTGATTTCTTATTAAATCTAATGAAGTTTCTTTGATACATTAGTTAGTTGTTAGTTTAACTTAGATAATCAGTAAATTAATTGCTAATTTAAATAGGTTAGATATTGAAGAGAGCAATGTTACTTTTAGTCCAATATAGTCCTCGAGGATCAAAAATCCAAATTCTTAATAATTTATAGTAGATCGTAGTATTTATAATTAAGATTTGACTTTATGTTATTCAAACTTTAAACACCACATAACACAAAACATTTAAAAATGACCAAAAACTTTTTAATGCGTAAAGAGGATTTTTTTAAAAAACTTACAAATTGGGTAATTTAAAAGATCTACGCAGTTTTTTTATTCTTTATACCACTAGAAGCGACTTTGCCTATGATATTTTCTATCTAATTATTACGGCCAAGGATAGAGTGATCATGACTATGATCTATCTATTATTGTGCTCTTTTTTGTATTTTCATTATATATCTTCTGTCAATCATTCGTTAGGCATGAAAATTGATATGGAGCCTCTTAACACGATAATCTTATTTCCTAAGTTGTTCCCATATCTCTTTTAGCTTGAAAGAGCCATTCAATTTCCCTTCAAAGTTATATAAAACATGATTACACATAAAAAACATATAAACATAATCTTATCAAAAGGATTTAATTCAATAAGAAAATGAGTCACATGGAGTTTCCCTTTAAACCCAATATATATCATCATTAAAGCATACCAAACTATGTATAATTTAGAAGATATCAAATAACCATCATTTAAGCTATTGCTTGTCCTTAAGCAACGACGTAAACTTTTACTTAAAATGAAATCGATCAAGAGTTGAAAGTTAATCGAATAAAATTAAAAATCAATTAAGGCTTTTAATTTAACTCATAAATCAAAATTATTTCATGACAAAAACTTTATTATTACATACAATCATAATGTTAGTAAATAGATAACCCTCAATATATAATCTCAAGCACCTAACACGTTTTATATAGATCATCGTGTGAACTAATAGATTTACATTAAAATATGTTTATTTAGTTGTTAGGTGTTTTATTTTGAGCCTTCATGATGATAATGATATGCTTAGGACTTAGATTTATGTTCGTTTGATATTTTTGTTATTGTTTATATGTTTTGAGGGATAAGCATTAATATTGGAATGAATTTTACCTTATTTATGTGGATACTTAATGTGTTTTTATTTAGAGTTAAACTAGAAAGCAAAAAGGAGAAGAAGGACAACAAATTGGAGGATCGAACATCCCCACAACCATGGCTTTCCCATGATTGTGATAGAAACAACAAGATCTTCTAAGGAATCTTTTCCACAATCATAGCATTGAAATAATAATGACCTTTATAGCAAACAAAGCACATGGTTTCCATACGTTTACAAGGTTTTTCAAGTATTTTAGGGACTTACGATGGCTTGAATACTCTACGATTAATGCTTTAGTGATTAAATATTATTTAAGGATAAATAAAATAGGGTTTCGAGGCAGAAGAAAAAAGAGAGAAAAAGATCAAACAAGGTAAGATCAACATAATTTTAGATGAGCTAGTCGCAAACTATCAAATAATAAATTCATAACTACCCAAACTATGCAGAAATGATGAGCTAGGGTAGAATCGCAGAGAGTCAGGATGCAAATGTTATTTCAAATGTTGTAAGAAAAATAAAAGAAAACACCCTGAAAATATGAAAGTGAAATAAGCTAAGATGCAATGAATAAAGAGACAAACACAGAAAGAAATTTAGATAAGATTAATAACAATAGCAAATAATTAGGTTGGATATCTTTAGGATTTTGGGATGATCATTGATCCTTGAATCTAAATAAGAGGTACTCTAGTCATGGTGTTAGCCTACAGGCTTAAATAAGTTCTTAAGCCCTCAATTCCTCTAAATTAGACAATTGTAACAAGCTTTAGAAATGCCCCTATCCCCATCTATAACTTCGAAAAAGCTCTTTAGATTTAATAGTCAAGATGCTTTAGGTATTAAGGAACAACTAACTTCGGCAATCTACTCATAAGCTCCAAAGGTGTAAGTTAAAGGTATAGGACCCTAGGCTAGTTAATTAAGTATCCTAACAAATTCAATTAACCTATTACTGCTTTCGGGAATCGCTAAGAACAATTACGTATCACATGCTCAACCCTAGCTTTTAGATTAGGAAATTACCTAAAGGGTGATAAGGCCTAGAGATAACTCCTAATTCATGGCATTGAACCTAAGTCCCAAACCAACCTAGACAAACAAGCACCAAATTGAGCATAAATTCAACTCCATTCTCAAAATTTTCATCCTTTTATTATCTCCAAACCTTTAAAAGAACTAGCCACACATGATTAAGCTACCTAAAACAAAGATTAAATGAACATAAACCATACTTAATTAATTAAAACAAAAGCTATAAAATTAACACTAATGAAAGAAGTCAAAATTCTACACTTTGTCTAATGGAAACTTGAATTACTTTAATGAATAGGAAATTATCTAGAATTTAATTAACTAAGACTTAATTTAAAACTTTAAATAAAAATTTTAGATTATAAAAATTAAACAAAAATTTAAATTTAAAAGAATTAAAGCTTAAGAACATGCATAAAAACTAACTACTAAACATATATGAACCAAACATTCTATGACTAAATGAAACTCTATGAAATAAAGTTTTAAACAATTTAATATTTGATCAAAATAAATCTGAAATATCATCATTCAATGTTTAAAAATAAAACAATATTCAAAAGCCTAAATTAAGCAATTATTAAACAATTAAGAAAAGCAATGCATTCGGCCATGCATGAAAAAGCTTGGCTAAACTATCAGTATTCGGACATAATAGATGTAACACAATTCAATTTCAAACAACAACTCAAGCTATGTTCAAATACATATTTAAAATAACAAAGTCAAGAAATAATTCCAAGAGTGAGCCGTAACTATTGAAAGAAGGTGAAGACTCCTCTCCATGCTTTAGGTTTGAGCTGGAGTCGACTCCACCATTAATCAATTAACCATGAAGCTCCTTTGTTGCACCCGTGTGTCTTCCTTTAATAAAACTTCATTGCCAATGATTGAGAAGAGGACAAAACAACTCACCATTGTTGACGTCTCCACTCACTTCTCCAACCAAAACTCACAATCTCTCCTTTTTGTGCTGTATTTTTGTGCATCTGTCCCACTTCTTGTTATCCTACTTTTGTCCCACCACTAACTCTCCTTCTTATATTCAATCCTCTCTATGTCTTTTATTCCCAACTAATGTACGTCCTCCACTTCTCTAATTAAAACCTCCAAAAACATTGTTGTTTTGTGTGATGTGCGAGTGAATCATGTGATGGAAGAGCTAGCCGTTTGTCTCAAAGATAAATGTTGTTTTGAAGCCTTCTGAAGACATTGTAGCTGCTGTGTTTCATGTGGAAATAAGTTGTGCTTTTGCTCCTCTCTCAATGGTTTTTTAGCTGCACTTGGAATAGAGAGAAAGGCTTAAGTGTTTTGTCCTTTCATGCTTCATTTCCAAGTCTTTTGACTTCATTTTGGACATCTCTTCTTAATCTCCAATCTATTTTAAATTATTCATTCTTTGATCTAAAATTTGTCTTCCATCACTAAATGTACTTTTAAAATTAATAGGAACACAAAATAAGTAATTATCACAAAACTTAGGAATGAATTCAAATGAAATAACATACAAAAACATAATAAAATCCCTTCCTATCAAATTTTTAGAATTTATGCATAAAGGACAAAAGAGAAGGATCATTAAGTTGCATCTACTTTCTTATCTTTATTCAATCTTAAATTTTTCTATGATGAATCTAAATATTAGGGAGTTAATTTACATTATGGATAACTAAATTTTCTATATGAATTGATTTTCAATTATGTTTAAAAACTCTTATCTTATTGATTCAATGCATACGTGTTTGTGATGTTTATTATTCTTATTCATCAATTCAAATCGAGAGGTTGGATTAGAACATCAATGTTAGGATGCGCAGCAAGAGTCAGTACCTTAATAAATCTATAAACATTAGGCTAGTAGTTAATTGAAGAGAGATATTAATTAATTGATTAGTTACCTATAAGATTGCTTCAAAACTAGTTGGATGATTAGGAAGGGCTCTGAGAGATCTAGGGACTGCAATTTATTTCCTACCTAATTTGGTTATGGGCACTTGGTTAGATCTCTAAAGAGGGTAATTAAAACTATAAAATATCTTGGGTCAAACATAATTGAATTAATAGTGTAATAGGAAGGAGAAATAAGTGATGAGCACTTTATGTATATAGATAAACGCTCACTAGCTTTATGCTATATTGCAAGTATGCAAGTCGTAAAATTGCAATATAAGGAATATCATCCGATAAAGATTGAATCTAATCACCCTGATAATTTAAATTAAGCTTTGTTAAATAAACAAAATTAAGTGACAAGCTAAAAAATAAACTAAACTGCAAAAATTATTATTGAACTAAAAACAAAATAATAAAATGTGTTTAGAAAATCAATATTAAAGACTAGGATTTCTTTTATCCTTATTTGCTTCCCTCTTATTTCATTAATTCAATTTATGTTTGATCCAAAATTTCATCATATTTTAGTTATCATGTCTCAAGCTGTAACTGAGTTTTACTAATTTAATAACTTAGGCCTAAACTTGCAATCTTTAAATTTACAAAGTGTTTCCTAAAAACCCAACTAAATGTGAAGTAATTCTATGGGCAGTCCATTAATCCGTTGTGGTTTCTCTCTAATCAATTAATAAACTTGATGTCTATAGGTCTAATAAATCATAATTATCGTCTTACACTCAACCCATATTACCAAGCTCACTCGTTTTATTTGTTGCAAGGTTTAAACACAATAGACATCATAAACATTCATTTCATAAAATCAATAAACAAGAGTTCACAAATAGTTCAAACAACAATTCCTACAACAAGTTTAACTACTTATAACATAAGTAAGTTCAACATTAACTATATTTTCTAGACAATAGAACATGAATAGAAGAGTAAAAATACAACAAGTGATTGGTTATTTTCCCTTCACTTTCCAAACTGCAAAATCTATGAAATGAAGAACCCTTGAATATTTAGATGATGGATCTTGATTTCTTTCTCTCCAAGATTTGAAAACTTATTCCTTAGTCTAGGGGGCAAGCTCTAGAATAGTTACTTCAAAAAATGATTCCAGCTCCCTAAGTTTTTGTGCCCATAAATACTAAAGAAACATGCCATTTGTCCCCCTTTCCATGATCATGGAACCCTCGCCACGATCGTGGCTAGCCCTTTAGCCACGACTTGGGTTTTCTTTTCCTACTGTTTTCCTATATTTTCTACTCCATAGCTCAAACCTATAACATATTAATCAATTACAAAGGTAAGGTCCCCTAATTATACCAAAAATCAATAATTAAAAACTCAAAACATGAAGCAAAACTAATTATGTAAAAAGAACAATGAATTAATCCTAACTGCACTAAAAATAGGAAAATTACATGTTAAACACTTATAAAAATAAAGCCTTAAACACCACTATCAACGTCTCCATACATAAACCTTTTCTTTTCTTTAAGCCAAAGAAAAATTCAAGGAACACACAATGCAAAGACCTAAAACAAAACACACAAATACCTAAGAAAAAAAGATTAAATATACAATGAAAAAAGAGCTTATGGAATTCACCTAACCAAGATCTCAATCATTCAAAAAAATCCAAGATGATCACCTTGTCTGCCCATATCATGATTTACTTTTCAATGAAAATGAATTTTTATTAAAAAATTTAAGTCCTATTCTCAAGTATAGGAAAACTACAATCATGCATTTGGTCATTTATTGAGAGAAAGGTATTTTAACATTAACCAATCATTCCTGAAATAGTTTACTTATGAAAGTAGATCCATGGACTTCCTTTTAAGGTTTAATTCATCAATTTTACTTTTACCAAGAATAATCACCTCGTCTTTCCACGAGAAAGTGCATGTTTTTTTTAGCGTTTTTTGTTTTTTGTGCTCCTTAGTTACTTCATTTTGGTGATGATTTTTAGCTTAAGTTAGAGTGGCATGTCACCTTTTTATGCCAAGGTACACGTCTTTTAAGGTATACTCCTAGTTACTCAACTAGATCACAATTCACAACTAGCCTTAGGCTCTACTCTTAACCCTTTTTCATTTTGTAAAGAAGTCGAAAGAGTAGTTAGTAAATGCACCAAAAAAATTGTTGTTGTTCATTGGTTGAATGTTTAAAAATGGGAGTTCTTTAAACTAATTTTACTTTAAAAACCAAAATGAGATTAAATGAAAACCAACGTCATGAAAGGCAAGTGCACCTATCGAACAAGTAACGAAGTAGAGTAATTTTCAGACTCCGAGTGTCGAACCTATAGGGAAAATGTTTGGAATTCTTAAGTTAATTACCAAATTAATTAGATTACAATTATCTAGGAAATTCTATATTAATTGATTAAAAGATGAAAAGACAAAATTAAAGAACTATCTTACTTATGCTTCAAACCTTTGCAAATTTGAGATATAAAATGATTTATAAAATTACTGAAAATGGTAAACTTGATCCAGCTCTAGATAAGTGATTAATGAATTAAATGAGCTTAAAAAAACGTTCAAAGGCTGATTAAAGTGCCTTCACGAATTTAAGACAAAGCTATGGTTAAGACTTATGCCTTTCCTCCATTTAACTTAGTTTAAAGTTTGGTTATGCTTTAAATCTAGCCAATGGGCTTTAATTTCAAGAAGGTGAGTTCT
>JAOXYD010068647.1:0-12720 GCA_028565735.1 Pinacopodium congolense | reverse complement strand
TTGACTTCTGAAAAGCATATTTGTTTAATTTATAGCCAATATTGCTTTTCCAGAAGAATCAATTTTTAGTTGTAAAGCAAAAAAGAACTCATTTCCTTGCAAATTGAATTAAATCCTTCCGATGCCAAGTCAAGGAAAGCTCCAGGCAAGACCATTCACTTGTAAGGACAAGAAGCTGAAGATTGTGCTTTGTTTTCCTATTCCTGCTCTTTTCTTAGCCCTCAGCTACAATCTCACTAATTAAAGAGATCCCAAATGATATTTATTAAAATTTTTAGTTCTTTTGATGCTCAATTTAATTTTGGGTCTAGCTCATTATTTCTAAAAAAATAGAAAAAAGTTTTTAAAATATATTTTTATAAATTGATATGTCACATTTATTATTGAACTCACTAAATTAAGTTGATCCATGCCCTTTTATGTGCATGAGTGATAATTAAGAAAATAAACTTAACTTATTTTATTCTAATTAAATAATTTCCAGAATATTAAAAAGATGAAGTTTTATCAAAATATAAAATGGTTTAGCTTTATGTTTCAATTCATCAGAAGTTTTGTTATAAGCCACAAAAGTATACTTACCATTCTTTTTCAAGCTGCATCCTCTGGTTGGTTTCTCAAAAATCATGTTGATAATTTTTTTTTCATTTTAATTAATACTATTTATTACAGAAAATCCATTCTGTAGTTTTCCTACAGATCAAGCTGTTTGTTTGCTTTGATCTTGGCGACTTAACATTGGATTTTTGCGTTAATAAAGGCAATCAACATGTACTAAAATCTAATTAAATCAAACTATACTAAAATCTTACGGCATCTTTATCTAAGTTGACAACTGTCAACATTAATTCTGTAACGTAAAGTTCACATTCCACATAGAAAAAGTCGAGTTTCTTTTATGATTCTGTACGTTGTTTGGTAAAAATTGTCCTATTAGCATTATTGCAATACCTGGTGAAATTTTATTCATCTTTTTTGTAACGCTTATTACAGAATCGTGTTCTTGTACTTAAGATCAGCTGTATCCTTTGATTCGTCTCGTGTTCATATCTTTATGCCCGATGAAGTGACTTCAGATAGAGGAATTTTATCTTTGATTTGCATATCTTACAGTAATCATGATATGCAATTGACAGACAGGGTTAAAGCATTCTAATTTCAGGAAAGGAATAAGATCAAACTAGATCGTTCGAAGGAAAAAGTCTAAGGATCCAATTGCTAAATCTTACTCTGTGACGCCAGGAACCGAGATTGAATGCAACTTTAGAATTTCAGTTGTGGATATTTCTCCACCAATTCACGTCTCCTGGAGGTTAAATCAACATATTTCATAGTCATCCTCTCCCATCTGTCATTATCTCTTTCTGTCCCACATGTAAATTATATGGATAAATTCTACCCTATCATGTGCATGGAAAAGATCTTTCCTATTTCGTCTTTTAATATCAGAAAAACAGATGGCGTAGATTATCAGTTATAACGAAATTTCCGCCAAGGATATAGATAGTATTCAACAATCAACAAAAAAGGGTGTCGTTTTCGTTTTAAGGGGCTCAAAAAATCAGTTCTGGATAAGCATTTGAGGTAAAGGTCAAAGGAAAAAATGTGGTCTTCATAAGCAAAAGGGATGCAACCGACTTGGAAAGACAAAAAGTATCCTTTTAATGTTAATATTTTTATTAATATTCATATTAAACTTTAATATTTCATAATATTCAATTAAGAGTCTAATATTTTAAAAACGTTAAAAAAGAATTATAATATTTTAAAAGTGTTTAAAAAGAACCTTAATTTAATATTGGGTTTAGATTTGTTTTTGAATATTAAAGTTCTTTTTGAATATTTATAAAAGTTAAAAAAATTTTGAATATTTTAAAATATTAAAATCTGACTTAAATGTAAATAAAAATGTTATGATTGATATGATTCTTTTTACTAATTAAAAAATAATATAACATAACTTGACTAACAAATATATTTTCATAGAGTACAGTCATTTTACATTACGAAAAAATAACATGAAGAATTTATATCATCAATTTCAAAAAACTAAAAAACAAAGATGGAAAAGGTTCTCGTAGTGAAATGTATCTAGTAAATTATTGATGTAAATGAATACTAAAAAGATTTAATATTATCCATGTCATCTATATGACAAAACTTTCCGTTGTTATACATTTTCAATTAAATTTATGTTTCTAATTTAATTTATCTGTTTTCTTATATACAATGTATCGCTTGATTTTATATATTTTGTACTGGTTTTCATCATAACGAAATTTCATAATAATTTTTTAATTATTCAAAAAATTATTGATTAAGTTAAAAATAAAAACTTTATCATATGTTCGTTTTACATTCACCATGAAATTTCATTTTTAAATCTTTTGGAGATAGTTCTTACCTTTTTTCACTTTTTTTTTTCATTTTTATGTTTTTGGTTGTGTTCAACATAGCTCAACTTTGTTATTCATTATTAATTTTCTACTCTTATTGTCATGTGGGTTATCTCGATCTCCATGCAAAGCATACATCATGGAATCTGGTTCCTAATACATTTGACTTGATGCCATGGATGGATAATATGGAGTTAAAATCAGAAAAACAGGAAAAAGAAAAAGAAAAAGCAGATGCTCGTAATTTAAAAAAAAAAAAAAAAGAGAGATGCACAGCTCAAATGCCGCCAAAATGATGATAGAGATGCTCGAATTCTCGAAAAGTTTTTATGGTTATTCTATGTAAATCGGGAATATCTTTTGACT
Organism: Pinacopodium congolense; assembly: GCA_028565735.1. Taxonomy (NCBI): domain Eukaryota; kingdom Viridiplantae; phylum Streptophyta; class Magnoliopsida; order Malpighiales; family Erythroxylaceae; genus Pinacopodium; species Pinacopodium congolense. Next base: position 9,958 of record JAOXYD010068647.1, on the reverse strand, counting down.
ATTTGTTTTTACCGTGAATTGTCTCTACTCATATCATCAGTTGACATCATATTGATGAGGTGATGAGCCATCTCTAAATGCTCTTGAAACAAAAACAAAAAAAAAGCTGTTAGGTTTGCTTAAGTTCTTAGCTAATTGAATCATTCAAACTCTTCGAGGGAGTGCAGCGTGTGTAAGACCCTTTTGATGGCTCCAATGCGAGGTGCAAATTGAATTGAGGAAATGACACAAAGATGGAATTTTGAGCTGCAAAACAAGAGATTAACGAAGGGTTAAAATGACCTCATTCTTGTCCTCCACAACTGTTGTTGATGCTCGAAGATCGAAGAAAAACGGCACTTAATTCGATCTTCAATGATGCCATTTTAGGATGGTTCAAATTGCCATTATGTGTCCTTGATAGGCTGGAAAAGGTGATTTCAAATTATTTTTATTCTATTGTTTCTATTTCCTTTTTTATACTAGATGCAAAGGTAATGTCTTCATTGTGTTGTCAAAATCTAGAAAGTCGGGATAAGTTCAAAATTGGTAGCTAGAAGTGGTTATTTAGACAAAAGTAGTTTTATAACTATATTATCTTTAATATAGGGTACGTTTAATTGGATTGTGAAATTTAATTTTTGTTGTAGTTATTGTATTTTAGTATTGGATATTGTATTTTTTTCAATTTCTATACTATATTAGCATATTTTCTTTATCGATTTTTGTATTTAGAAAAATAAAAAACAAAAATTTAAAATTAAAGTGGAACTAAACAAGCCCTTATTTATTTTATCTTGTTTTTAACACACGTAAAAGACCTATTATATATCTAATGTAAGTTTCTCTACAAGGACATTGGATGATATTGTATTTCATGTTTCTATTATTAAGAAAGTGCTCTAGTTTTTGCAAATGTCTTGCTTTATCTAAAATTATCTAAATACTCAAAAATTTCTAGACATATGGTTATGTTAGAACACGTGGTGTGTTTGTGAGTGTTTAGAGGGAATTTTAACTAGATCAAAAGAAGAGATTTGATTGCGATTACAAGGCAAGTTTAGAGCCTCAAACAAACCCTTAAAACAATTGGTATCAAAGACACATTGTAGAAAGGATTTGCTGGACAAAAATAGTGGTGAGAAAGAATATGAAAGTGTCCACTATCAAAGGAAATGGAAAGCTCAATGAAAAACAATATGCTTAAAACCAAATGAGAAGGAAAATGATGGGAATACTTCTCAAAAGATTATCCATTACAAAGTTACTTATTTCATATGCAGCGAATCACATTATACAATGGATTACCAAAAGAAAACAAAGGTGAACATATTGTTGGCCAAGGAGGAGGACAACAACAAAATTATTTCTATAGGGGCAATGGTTATGGAATTGGAATATGGAAATGGGACTTTTAAATCCTATACTAACTAAACAAAGGTTTCAAGCATGAAGGGAAGTGGGTGCTAGTGGATCACCATCATAGAGAACAAAAAAGTAAAATGAGCTTTGTTTGTTTTGTAGCGGTTTTTATTGACAATTTAACAACTATTACTTCTTCTTTTTTGTCAACTTTGGCGTGTTTCAAAGATGGCAGTTGCTTCTTTGTTTTTTATTTCTCCTGCATTGTTTTTCCTTTGTTAAAGACGGTGATGCGGCTGCTATGTTCTCTTGTTGAAATTTGTCAAATCCGTGTTGTGTTTTTTTCAACTTTTGTATGCTAAAGTTTAGCTATATATATGTATGTTCTATGTTGTAAATGGGAGAGAGAGCAAAGGTGAGTAAGTGAAACAAAAAAAATAATAATAAAGTGTGTGCGTGAGAGGTGTTGTCCTACCAAGATCAAGGTGTGCTTTGATCTTGAAACCGTTTTGGTTCGTGTCTTGGGTCTAGTATTTTTCTATTCCTTTTGTTATTATTTTGTGGTTGTTGCCTTTATTTATTAAGTAGGAAGAATTGGTTGTTGTACCCATTATTTTATATAGTGGATGATTTACTAGCTTGCGCCCGTAGTTTTTATTCCTTGATTTTGAGATAATTTTCCACGTTAAAAATTATGGTGGCTTGTGCGATTTATTTTTCACATATTATTTTACCATTTCTGATTAAATTATTTTTGAGACTACCATACGCGATATTTTTTAGGAGAATTATTTTTACCATTATACTGCGATAATATTATTATTGCCATTATTCTCACAAAAAGTAGTATCAGAGATATATTCAGTTAATAGTTGGGTGTAATTATGGAGGAAAAGTTCAACAAAATCATAAATTTGAATGGCACAAATTATCACATATGGAGGAACATGATGAAAGATATTCTATTTGTGATGAAATTGCATTTGCCAGTATTTTCTGCAAAAAAATTGGAAGATAAATTCGATGAGGATTAGACTTTTGAATATAAGCAGGTACGTGGTTTTATAATGCAATTTGTTGAAGAAAATGTGTATAATCATATTAATAGTGAGACACATGTTAGAAATTTGTGGAATAAGTTTGAAGAATTATATGTGTCAAATACTGGTAACAATAAATTATTTTACCTGACAAAGTTAGTATAATGAAAATATAAAAAAGGAAGTTCTATTATAGATCACTTGAACAAATTTCAAGGGATTGTGGATAAACTGTCAGGTATGAGTATCAGTTTTGATAATGAAATTCTTACTCTTGTGGAACTTGTGTCATTACCTGACTCTTGAGAAACACTAAAAATTTCGTTGTTTAATTCTACTCCTAATGGTGTGGTAACAATTGAGTTAATAAAAAATAGTATTCTGAATGAAAAAATGAGACGCAGATCACAAGGCTCTACTTTCTAATAATCAGATATTTTAACTATAACCACCAGGGGGAGAAATTATAATAGAGGTTCAAAAGGTAATGACAAGAGTAAAAGTCGAGGTAAGTCCATCAAATATGCTAATATTGAGTGCCACCACTGTCATAAAATAGGGGCATATTAAGAAGTTTTGTAGAAATAGAAAAATAGACAGGGATAATGATAAAAAGCGAGGTGATGATAGCAATGATGAAAAAGTAGCTGCTACAATTGAATAAGATTTCCTTATACTATATGATGTTGATTCTGTGAATCTGGAAAAGCATGAGACCAGCTGGGTGATTGATAGTAGTACTTCTATTCATACTGCAACTCGAAAGGATTTCTTCACGTTCTACACTCCTAGTGATTTAGGAATTGTCAAAATGAGTAACAATGGTAATTCTAAAATTATTGATGTTGGTAAAATTTATTTGGATACTAATTATGGTGCTAAGTTACTTCTCAAAAAATATGAAGCATGTTCCTGACTTTAGGTTGAATTTGATCTCCACTGGCAAGCTAGATGAAGAAGGGTACAGTAACACCTTCTAGAATGGCCAATGAAAGTTGACTAAAAATTCTTTTATGATAACTCGAGGTGAAAAATGTTCTAGACTTTATTTAATACAAGCCAAAATCTTTAAAGGCATGGTTAATTTAATGAAAAATAATAATAAAGTGGAGACATGGCACAAGAGACTTGATTATATGAGCCAGAAAGTTATGTCGATATTGTTCAAGAAAAAAATCTTGATTGGGTTGAACAGTGTGCATTTGAAAAGATGTTTTCATTATCTAGTTGGAAAGTAACATAGAGTTTCCTTCAAGCGATTTACAGATCCACATAAGAAACATGAGGTACTACAATTAATATATTCTGATGTATATGGTCCATTGAAGACTATGTCACTTGATATTTCCCATTATTTTGTTACATTTATTGATGATTATTTGATAAAACTGTGGTTTCTCCTCCAAAGTACAAAAATCATGTTTTTGATGTATTTAAACAGTTTCAGGCCCTAATTGAAAGAAAAATTGGGAAAAAGGTGAAATGCCTTAATTCAGATAATGGAAGTAAATATATTAGACCATTTGAAAGATATTGTAAGGAGCAGGGAATTCAACATGAGACAACTCCACCTAAGACACCTCAGTTGAATGGTGTAGCTGAAAGGATGAACATGAAACTTATAGAGAGGGTTAAAAGTCGTTCTGACCTGAAGCATTAAATACCGTGGTACATGTCTTAAACCTTTCTCAATGTATTCCTTTGAATTTTGATGTTCTAAAAATGGTATGGTCAGGAAAACATGCGTTTTATGATCATTTGTGAGTATTTGGATGTAAGGTATTTATGCATATTCCTGATAATGAAAGGTTAAAACTTGATATTAAAACGCGACGGTGTGTATTTATTGGCTATGGTCTAGATGTATTTGGTTACAGGTTTTATGATCCTGTTGAGAAGAAACTTGTAAAAAGTCGAGATGCAGTGTTTGTAGAAAACGAGACCATAATGGATATTGATAAGGTTAAGGAGACTAATCTTCCAACTAATGTTGATTCTGAGATAGTGCCTCCAATGATGGTGCTTGAGAGAGTTAAGGATCAGACTGAACAACCCAAAGTTGAAAATGTTCCCACACAGATAGATTATGATGATGATAATGAGCTTCTAACTCTTGAAGCTCAAGTTCCATTTCAACCACAGAGATGTTCTAGAGGTAAACGACTTTTCACTTGATATTCATCTAACACTTATTAGTTGAATTTGACAGATATTGGAGAACTTGAAAATTATGAAAAAGTCATGGATGAAGATCATAAAAAATAGTAGATTGAAGTTATGCAAGATGAGATGAAGTCCTTACATGAGAATCATACCTTTGAGTTGGTGAAGCTACCTAAGTGACACGGAGCTTCAAAATAAAATTCAAGAGATCAAATCCACGGGTGCCATTAATCCACACAGACGCGTTTTCTATTTAGGAATATTTATATTTTGAGTGTTTTAATTTTACTAAAAGGTTTATTTTTTAGTGTTTTATTTTTTTAGAACGCTAAAAGACGTTTTTCTCCTTATTATTAGGTTTTAGGTCATTATAACTCATATAAATTTTTCTTTTATATATTGCAAAAAAAAACCTTTTGCCTATTTTTAATCAGATTACTCTTTTTCTCTTAAAGTTTTTTTCTACCTTTTGAGTTCTTTGTAGATATTGGATTAGATCTGCGTTCTCTATAGTCTTATATTAGAGTATTGCATTTCCGTATTGCGTTAAGTGGTATCAGAGACTTGAGAATCCAAGGTTCATTCATCTGACAATGGCCAACCAACGACGACGTTCGTAGGTTACCTAGAGTTTGGATAGCAATCTAAGAATGAGGGAAGTCGATTCGTAATATGGAACGGCAGCTAACGGTGATTCAAGATCAATTACAAGTGTTATTGCGAGGAGACAATAAATGAAGAATTGGGGATCCAATTGATAGGGAAGGTGGCAATGCAAGGTATTTTCAATTTCAAAATTCTATGCCTTGGGATTATAATAATAATTCTAGTGGTGATGATGAAGAAGTATTTATGGGTATGATTAGAAGGTTAACAATATCTCGCGAGAAGTATAATAGCCTGTAAAGGCATAAACTTTTTCATATGAGATGTCGAATGCAAGGAAATTTATGTGAGATGATTATCAACGGAGGGAATCAAGAGAATATTATAATCAAATAAACAATGAAGAAGTTAAAGTTGACTACCGAACCACATCCGAACCTTATAGAATTGGGTTGATTAAAGAAGTTTGCGATATTTTTGTCACAGAACATTGTCAAGTGCCCTTTTATTGGTGAATATTTTGATGAACATTATTGCGATATAGTTGAGATGGATATGTGCCAAATTTTATTAGGGAGCACATGTTAGTATGATATGCATACAGTTTATTCAGGTAGAAAGAATATCTATCAATTTATAAAAGATGAGGTGAAATATACTTTTGAGCCCATAAGTGACAAGAAGAGTGTAAAATATGTGGAAGAAAATACGAACCAATTATTGCAAGTGGAAGATAATAAATCTAAATCTATGGTAGGAACAAAATACATAAAGGAGACTCATTTATTGACAGTGAAAAGAGAAGAGCTGATAAAAGATAAGGAGGTAGTGGGATCTATAGATTTAACGATTTTCTCGGACAATGAATCTCAATTTGAGAAACATGAAAAAGAAGTAAATCTTAAGGAGGATGAGGAGCCAAATATTGCAAAACATGTGAATATGATTTCTATTGATGAAGGTAGTCATAATGCGAATAAAGAGGATGTTGAATTTTCAAATAATGATGATTTTATAAAGTTTGAAAAAGGGAGTAAAAAGGATGATGCTAAAATTATAAAAATTATCAATGAGAGTTGTAGAGTAGTTTATAGAGAGAAGGATGTTGTTCATGAAGATGGAAATATCGACTTTACATTCCCTCAATAGATGGATGGAAGATCAATTCATTCTCCACAAAAATCAATTGAGGTATCTCATGTTATTAAGTGGCTTAAGAATCTTATTTTAGAAAAGTATGAAAAATCATTTATTAAAGAAGAAATTTATGGAAAAATTAGTGTGGTCAATCAATAAGTATTAGTTAGGCAGGGATGTTATGACACTTAGCCCTTAAAATAAGGTTGTACAAGCCCCAGGTAAATTTAAAAAGAATTATACTCTTGTGGTAGAATCAAATAAGGACATAAAGTTTTTGTCAAGGGGTACTTATGAAACAAAGTTCACGAAGGAAGCATCTGACATAATGGTAGCAATAAAAGGATTATTCTTTAACAGAACTCTTCTTTTTAATCTGTTTGAAGTCAAGATGGATTTAGACCTCAAGTTAGTGTACTAGCAATTTTGGCATTTAGACTGAAAGAGGTTACAATATATTTATTGGTACTATTCTTTCTAGCAAAAGAAATGAAGGGAGACTTTAGATCCAACAATTGGTGTCTTTTGAATAAGGAAAAAATCAAGAATTATGTCAAGCTATAAAGGCAATATATTTCATTATGTTTCACAGGCCTTAAAACCTGCAAAGACTTTGAAGTACAAACAATTTGAGAACTTTGATCATAACGTGAGGTCGAATTATTTTTACAAGTTTGATGCGAAGCTTGAAAACAAAATTTAAGAGATCAAACCCACAAGTGCTATTAATCCACAAAGACGCATTTTCTATTTAGGAATATTTATATTTTGAGTGTTTTAATTTTACTAAGAGATTTATTTTTTTAGTGTTTTCTTTTATTAGTATGATAAAAGATGTTTCTTTCTTTATTCTTAGGTATTAAGTCATTACAACTCATATAAAATTTTTTTAGATATTGCAAAAAAAAAACCTTTTTCCTAGTTTCAATCAGATTACTCTTTTTCTCTTAAGTTTTTCATCTACCTTTTGAGTTTTTTTTTGTAGATCTTAGATTAGATCTGTGTTTTCTGTACTCTTATATTAGAGTATTGAGTTTTTGTACTGTGTCTCAAAGGGTAATAGAGCTTTGACTAACAAGTAGGTGTACAAAGTCAAGTCTGAAGAACACTCTTCATAACCCCGATACAAAGCTAGACCGGTTGTTAAAGGATTCAGTCAAAGGAAATGTATTGATTTTGATGAGATATTTTCTCTTGTTGTTAAGATGTCTTTTATTCATGTTATAGTTGGTGTAGCAACTAGCATTGATTTGGAGGTTGAGCAGATGGATGTGAAAATGACATTCTTACATGGTGATTTAAAGGAAGAAATTTATATAAAGCAACCAGAGGGTTTTAAAGATAAAAGGAAAAGAGGATTATATTTGTAAACTAAGGAAGAACTTATATGGTTTAAAACAAGTACCAAGACAGTGGTATAAGAAGTTGAATCAGTTATGAGGGAGTAAGGCTATAAGAAAACTACTTTAGACCATTACATGTTTTACCATAAATTATCTAATGATAATTTTATCATTATTTTATTATATATTGATGACATGTTGATTGTTGGTAAGAATGCTTATAGGATTGATCGTTTAAAGAAACAATTGAGTAAGCCTTTTGCCATGAAAGATTTAAGGCCAGCAAAGCAAATCCGTAATATACGAATTATTCGAGATAGGAAAGCAAAGAAGTTATGGTTATCTTAAGAAAAGTATATTGAGAAGGTGCTTCAGAGGTTCAACAAGGACAACGCCAAAGCGGTTAGTTCCCCTCTTGCTAATCACCTTAGATTGAGTACTAATAAAAGTTCTTCTACTGATGAAGAGAAGGTAAGTATGTGGCGAGTTCCTTATTCTTTAGCAGGTAGTAGTTTAATGTATGCTATGGTGTATAGTAAACCAGTTATTGCTCATGCTGTTGGCATTGTTAGTAGGTTCATTTCTAATCATGGTAAGAAACATTGGGATGCTGTTAAATGGATATTAAGGTATTTACATAGTACTTCTAAACTGTATTTATGTTTTGGTATTAATAAGCCTATATCAATTGGTTACACAGATGCAGATATAGCTGCTGATCTTGATTCTAGAAAGTCTACTTCGGGTTACTTGATATCATTTTCAGGAGGAGCAGTATCATGGCAATTGAAATTATAAAAGTGTGTTCCACTTTCTACCACTGAAGCTGAGTTTATTACAGTATCCGAAGCTTGCAAAGAATCATTGTGAATGAAGAAATTTCTGAAGGAATTTGGTTTCGAACAAAAAGGTTATGTACTATTTTGTGATAGTTAAAATGCTTTTCATCTTGATAAGAATTCATCTTTTCATTCGAGATCGAAGCATATTGATATAAGATATCATTGGATAAGAGATTTATTATAATCCAAGTAATTGCAGCTTGAGAAGATTCATATTAATGAGAATGGTTCGGATATGTTGACAAAGTCTTTACTAAGAAAGAAGCTTGAAGTTTGTCATTCAACTGCAGGAATGATAATTCCTCCCATATTGGCGTGAGGGGGAGTTTTCCAGTGGATCACGCCATCATAGAGAATAGAAAAGCAAAATGAACTTTGTTTGTTTTGTATCCATTTTTATTGACAACTCTATAGGTGTTACTTTTTTTTTCAACATTGGCATGCTTCAAAGATAGCAGTTGCTTCTTTGTTTTTTATTGTTCCTGCTTTAGTTTTCCTTTGTTAAAGACGATGATGCAGCTGTTATGTTCTGTTGTTGAAATTTGTCAAATCTGTGTTATGTTTTTTTCAACTTTTGTATGATGAAGTTCAGTTATATATATGTATGTTCTGTGTTGTAAATGGCAAAGAGAGAACAAAGGTGAGTTAAACAAGAAAAAAAAAGTGTGCTGTGTGAAAAGTGTTGTCCTACCAAGATTAAGATGTGCTTTGATCTTGAAGTCATTTTGGTTCATGCCTTGGATCTGGTATTTTTCTATTCCTTTCGTTATTATTTAGTGGTTGTTTCCCCTATTTAATGAGTAGGGATGACTAGTTGTTGTATCCATTATTTTATATAGTAGATGATTTACTGGTTTACGTCCGTACTTTTACTTCTCGATTTTAAGATGGTTTTCCACATTAAAAATTATGGTGTCTGTGCAATTTATTTCTTCACATATTATTTTGCCATTTCTAATTAATTATTTTTGGTCCCGATAAATGCGATATTTTGTGAGAGAATTATTTTTATCATTCTACTGCTATAATATTATTATTGTCGTTATTCTCCTAACAGTGTAGTTTCTGGATAAGAGGCCAAGTTCAATGGAGAACTACTTCACTTTCCCTTGAGATTTATTGGAAAGCTAATGGAATTGCATTCCTAAAATAGGCAAATAGCCTATGGATTTTACAGCAAAAGGTTTGTCATTCTGTGAGTATTACTCAAGGAGGAGGATTTATACATTTCAATTATTAATCAAACAAGGTTTTGAGAGCTTTTCTTGATGAATAAAGGAAGGTTATTATTGGACAAATTTAAGAAAAAAATGGCAAGATATTTGGACAGTGACAAAATAGTCAATCTAATGGTAGAATATTATTGGCAGCAGAGCACTAATTTATTGTTAAATCCCAAAGGTGAGATTGATTGGTTTTACTTATTTTCCAACAGGTTTGTGATGAGATTTTTCATAAACCAACTTGTAAGGAGAAATATCAATAG
>JAOXYD010068627.1:0-12720 GCA_028565735.1 Pinacopodium congolense | reverse complement strand
ATAAGTCCGTTGGTTTTAAAAGTAAAAATCATTTCAAACAACCATCAATTTTAAAGTCACCTAACCAACGCAACAATCCCTCACTCCTGATCATATTAGAGGACTCCTTTATCTTATTATACAATAGTACATCATGAATGAACTTTGCATACTTTAGTTCCCACATAACCCAACAAGAGAAGTCTTAGAATTTAATTTATGAATAGGTTTAAGACACTTACTTGCATACTCCTTTAGCTACTTGAAGCTCATTTTACTCGTACCAGTAAGTTGTGGCTTAGACTCCTTCAACTCCTGCTTCTTCTTCTCCTCATTTCTTTCCTTCTTATTTTTAACTTCTCCTCCTTTCTCAATCTTCATAATTTCTTACTCATTTCCTTCATCCTTGCCAACTGGCTCCTTGTCATCATTTATAAATAATGTGCGTGCCTTTCTCTGTGATATTTGATAAAGTACCTGGTGATATCTTCAATACATTTTTAACAAGTTTCCTCATTTGCTTCTCTAAATTAATTATTAATGCTTAAGTATTCTAAAAGTAAGCATCTAAGGAAGTGACGTGTTTAGCTAATAGTTCCTATGAATTAAGTTTTTTAGATTATTATTGAGACTAAAAGCTTAGTGGATGGTTTTGCATTTGTTGACTTTTGCTCAGCTATAAGAAATAAGGGTTATTTAACCACCTTGGTTTATACATGTTTCTCTATGGACTATTCTGTTGATTGCCAGCATAGAAAACCTAGTCAATTTTGTTCCCAACTCCTAATTCTTAGTAATCATTTTTGGAGTACCCCCTTCTACAAAAGTCAGATCCTATAACTTAAGCCGATGTGAAAGAGACCATCATATTGTCTAGTTTCCTAGTCATTACATTAACTTTAGCCTCTAATGAGGCTACTACATTAATATTATGTGTTGTTATATTAGGCTTAGGTTTCGAACATACTTTACTCTATTTCTAAATATTCCTGGCATTATTATTTATTAATTCCTATATATTTTCAAAAGTTTTAAAGCTTTTAATGCCATTATAAGTTATATCTATCAATTATTTGGTGGAAAAGCTTAGGCCACCATGGAAAGCTTACATAACCATCCCTAAATCAAAGCCATTGTAAGGAAACTTCCTCAAAATGTACTTCCAATGCTTTCATGCCTCATATAAATTCTCTTACTCCTATTGTTCACAATATATGATATCATTTCATAACTTGTCCATTGAGATAGAGGGAAATACCTTATCAAAAACTTTTTATGCAAGCTGATTCTAAGAGGTGATGGAATCAAGAGGAATAGATTTTAGCCATACCTTGGCTCTACTTCACGGGGTGAATGGTAATAATCTTAGTTTTACCACGTCTTTTGATTCACTATTGAACTTAAATGTATCACAAATCTCCAAAAAAATTTCACAATATGAGCATTCGAGTTATCATTTGATAAACTATTAAATTAAACACAATTATAGGGTTTTTGTATTATTTGTGGTTTAATTTTAAAACTAGCTATCTCAACCCCCATCCTGTATATGCTAGATTCAATGCCTTATAAAGAAATTCATGATAAGTCCACTATGGTTAGTTAAGCTTTTGGTCTCAACTCTCTGTCTGTGTTCTTTAACTGTAAGTGTTGAACCTCAAGCTTCTCACAACCAGTAAATTTCTTCTCCCTTAAAGTTCAACAAAATGTTCTATCAACTTCAAGATCTAGCTTAATCAAATATGTGAAATAACTTCTTGTCATACAATGGAACACCTAATCTTAATATTTAAAGAACCAATGAAAGATCAAGAGAAGCAATGCTCTTAAATGAAATAAAAAATAAAAAAAATAAAAGTATACAAAATTTAAAAGAAAAACAAAGTAAGGATGGTTAGGTTTACAAAGAGTATAATATCTTAATAATAAAAATGCAATCCATGAAAATGGCACCAAAAGGTTGATACATGGTCCACACTACCCAAGTTTTAAATAAAAATATATAGAAAAATCAAAATAACAATACTTAGACCATAAATAGGCAAGTGTACATCACAATATATATCCTATGAGTCTGGGTTATTGATCCACAAGAACTGTTGAATCACTATTGATTTCCTATCCTTACAATTTAAACCTAGTCAAAGTGTGATTGATTAAATGATTACTAAAATTAAATTAATAATTGATAGGATATTCAAATGAAAATCTACAAGATTCAATAAGTAATCAAGAATATAGGACCTAGATGGCTATTGTCCTTAAGAAATGTTTGTTTTTATCATTTAACCTTGGTTCAATGAATCATCTATATTTGCTCAGACTATAGTTCCCAAAATTAAACTACTCTCTCTCTTGAATTATTTAATTCCTATTCCCTTGACAAATTAGGTAGAAGCTCTCCTTATATCAAAATATCAATTGAAGCAAGGTTTTATTAGACAATGGTGTTTCTGTAAAAATTTTCCTTATTAATGCTATTTATTTTTTAAAAAAAAATTAAATACAACTATCGATATTTTTTGTCTAATTTCATTGATTTTTCTATTACTTAATGTTATTGTTTAATTAAAATTTTAAATATTTATTAAATTACTAAATAATGAGGGTTAATTTAAATTGCTTTATTATAATTAACTAATCATAAGAAGAGACAAGAATTAGATTCCATAACGAATATTGGAATTACAAATTGATAATCTTTTGTATTGACGATCAATCATTGCTTCAAGCATAGATGTAACCCTAAAATAAGGTTTTTTTAATTTATTGTTTCAAATTTATTTATTAAATTTTATATTCTAATTTCAAATAATAATTCTTCATTCATTCAAAACATGCAACCCTAGTTTCTTATTTTCAGTACAATTAACCACTAATTAAATAGGAACTCTTTACGAGAATGATCCCTATTCTTATACTACTTTTTTTTTTATTATGGAGGAGTTAAGATTTTAGGTATTAATGACAAAGAACAAAACTTTTAGCACTATTGCTAGGAAGTTCTTAACTTTATATACTCATTAGCAAATCTTCAAAATAATGTGTATTACAATTTGATATGAAGATAGAAAAAATTGCACGAGGATTAAGTAAAAAAACAACAAAAGCATAAGTTAACTCTTGAAATAAAAAAAGAAGAGAAAATGTTAAAAAATTGAAAGCTAAGAGAGTTTGGCTTATATTTGAAAGTTATGAGTGATATATTTTGATTTTTATGCTATGTTTTAATCTATTTTCACTTGAAAATATATATATATAATTGTCATATTATGAGTGTCGTAGTTCTAAAGCTATTTCGACTTAATTTGATTGAAAAGAATAAATAAGGTTTTGAATGAAAATAATAAAAAAAGAGCTCAGGGATGCAAATGGAAACAACTTTGTGAGCATTTTGAGGCAACTATGCAACTATAAGAGGTGTGAAATCAATTTTAAGACTTAGAGCATCATGTTATGAAGTTCCACACAAAATTTCAAAGACATGTGACAAGCCATGAAGGATGCATCAAGAGAAGAGCAAGCGAAACTCAAACAGGCACCAATTTTTTTATAGGTGACTTTAGTGATACATTAGGTGCAATTTAGAGCTTAGATTGTTTTGAAATTTTATGAGCTGAAATAACGTCATGTGAAGAATCTACATATCAAATTTCATGGTCATTAAATATGTATAGAAGGAGTTAAAGTAGAAAATGAAAAGAAGGGAATAAGCTATCAATTTCTGGGACTTAAATAGAGGCAACAAAATGACGTCATTTTATGGTATTTTTAGATGGGAAAAGTTGAAAAATCATGACCAAGGGTCATAAAGACCTACCCATCACCCAAGACCTATATAAAAGTCACAGGAAAAGAAAGGTTTTGGGAGACTATAATAAATTAAAGAGGGTAGTATTTAGATTGTTATTTTTCTTAGTTAGACTTTAGTTGAGTTTTTTTTTCTTTTGTTCTTTCTTCACATTGGGCAAGTGGATTAGAGCCTTCAAGAGCATTCAAGGTGGATTGGAGAGTGGATTTCAATGATTTAGACCAATTTCAGTTGTATTCCTTCATATTTTTTATCTTATTTTGTAGTGACTCTTGTTTTTTTATTAATGGATTTGTGTTTTCATGTTATATTCTTATTTTTCATTGTTGAATGTTTGCACTTAAATTTCATAGTTAGGGTTAGGATTTAATGGGTCTTTTTTTGTTAGAGGATTTTTTCCTAAGTAAAGTGCTTAATCTAATCGTTCTTTGATTTGCCATCTTAGTTAGATTTTTAGGTGACTAAAGTACCCATAACCATGGGCTTTTAATTATTGTAGGATTAATTACGTGACACATTAGAATTAAGTATCTTGAGATTTGTGCCTTTTATTTTTATTAGATCAATCATATTAACTGAGTTTAGAAGAGAAAAGGTATTTCCATGACCATTGGTTATATCTTGTTTTAGTGATGAATGCCTTAAATTTGTCTAATGAATTGTTTCTTTTTTGTTTTACCCATAGAAATCCGAGTTCTAGCGAATTTACCATTTCTTAAACTCTCCATTGATTAGCTTATGTTTAGATTGAATGTTGTTTATTTTTTATTTTCTTTTACAACTTTTTATTTCTTTTATTCAGTTAATTTACATATTTCTAGATAATTAAACATTAATTAAGTTATTATTATGCTCAGATTTTTAGGAAGATGATATTTAGTTTCTTGCTGTTTTATACTACTTATTGAAAATGTGTGCTTGTCTTTGGTTTTGTTTATGATTGAATTAGATTTATTTTATTTAAATTTAGACTACAAAATTGAACCAATATCCCCATTTCCTAATTTAGATGCTGATACTAATTTTATGTCAAAATATAACCTATTTCTTCTTTGTCATATTTTCGTGGCTCTACAAGTAAGGATCCTTATAAACAATTGAGGGAATTCCTTATAGTATGCATAGGCATGAAACCGAATAGAGTGAAAAAAGGAACAGTCAAAGTGATAGCCTTCTTATTTACATTGTAGGATGAAGCACAAGATTACCTCTAATACCTAGTCTCTGGAAGCATCACCATATGGAATGAGATGAAGAGGATATTCTTAGAGAACATTTTCCTGACATCAATGGCCACCAACATTAGGAAAGAAATGTGTAGTATATGCCAATATTGTGGAGAATCATTGTATGAGTATTAGGAAAAGTTTAACAATTTTTATGCTAGCTATCCTCATCTTCAAATCATTTACCGACTCCTTATTCAATACTTTTAATGATATAAAAATGATTAATGCCATAAGTGGGGAAGAATTGGCTTAAAAAGTTCTTGAAGTAGCTTGAAACTTAATTACGAGTAAGGCTTCTAACTTCCATCGATTTATATTTAGATCAAACTAGCCTTTCAAACATATTAATGAGATAAATATTCTTCCCTTTAAAAACAAATTGATAATCTTACTTCTCTTGTTCCTTAATTGGATATAGGGAATATGGTGGCAGCAAAGACTTATGGAATTTTTTAAATTATTAGATATCCAAATGAAATATCCTAACTTTTTAAGAGAAGTCCTTTTAAGCAAGTTAATGCAGTAGGTGGATTTTTTGGACAACCAAAAAGGAATTACAATCATTTTCTGAATACATATAACCTAGGTTAGAGGGTTCATCCTTATCTTTGTTATGGTAATGCATCGATGAATCAGCCTACACCTAATTTTTAGCAATACTAATAGCCTTTCCTTTCTAGACAACAACTAGCTCAAAATTTAGATTTAGGTGTGTATCTTGAATATATTTTCAAGACTTTAGCTACTAATACTAGACGTTTTTAACATAAAACCAAAACTAATATTTAAAATTTTAAGAACCAAATGAGTCAAATAGTAATTAAAACTAGTAGGTTAGAAGCATAAAATCCTAGTAGGTTTTCCTCATAAATTTGAACGAGAAAGTAAGTAAAATTACGTTTAGGAGTGGAAAAGAGATGGAGCTACTGACTAAAAAATCATTTGCATCTATGTAGTAGGAGGATGAAAATAACAATACAATAAAAACAAATCCTCTGATAATAATACATTAACAAGTAAGTCTTCAACAAGTAATTCTTCTCTTTTAAGTAACTATAAATCTTTTTGTTCTTTTCTTAAAGCTTTAGTTGGAAAATAGAAATGTGAACTGAATGTAAATTTCTATGAGACATTTTGAAAATGTGGGATAAATATTTCATTCTTTGATGCTATTGTTCAAGTTTCATGTTGCTTTTAATTATTTAAATATTTTCATAAAGAAAAGAAATAAAAACTTAAATAGTGAGAGAAAATAAGGTTGAGCGACAATGTGTTTGTAATAATACTGAAAAAAAAACTCCTTCAACGGTGTAAGGATTGATTGATGTTTTACATTTCTTGTTTGATAGATGTCACAGGAGTTGAGAAGGTGATATTAGATTTAGGAAATTTTATGCCATACACTATATATGCCACTTTTAATCTTGGATCCTTAGAAAAAATTATGCAGTAATTTAGTTAGCCACTAAATCAAACACATATCCTAAGGATTGGTTGAGGATGTTTTGGTTTAAGTTCATAATAAGTTAACTTTTTGAATTAATTTTAATATTCTTGACATGGAAAACAATGATTAAATAGACCCTATTTTGTTAGGGAGACCATTTTTTAAAATAACCAGGACTAAGATATATGTTTACAATAACGTACTTGTTATGGAATTTGAGGACATGTTGATCAATTTAACATTTTTGGATATTGTGAAATATCTTGAAGATGATTATGTTGATTATTTGGTTGATACAATTGACTCTTTATCATAAGATCTTTGAGCTCAATAGAAAGTATAGATTAGAAGGTGTCATTTGTTAGCATCTTGAAAAAAAAAGATAATGATGATCATCTGTAAGAGATAGTGGTGGTATTAAATGAATCCTTGTAGTTGAAATTGACAAGTAATGTATCTTATCTCTACCTTCTAATGCCTAATAAATGACTCTTACTTTTTGTTTTACAAATGCTTGTGATAGGAATTCGCTTCCACAATGAATATTGGGAGGCAACATAAATTTCCAACTTCATTTAGATAATTTAATCTAGTTAATTTTCATTTTTAGTTCATATATCGGTACTTTTATTTTTTCCAATTTAATGCTAATCTCATGTGTACTCATGCTTAGTTATAATCTTGGTGATCCTTATGCTATTGTTGTCCATCTCCAAAAGAGCTTCACATTGCCTCATTCTCTCCCTCTATGGTTGCTAGCAACATTCCCTCTTCCACAAAAAATTTAGGATCTTATCTTTCATCCTTTTTTTTTGACATCTTGTTCTTCTTCTGCTTAATGGGTAAATATTAATGATAATGTTTAGTTTTATTGTGGGGGATGATTAATTTGTTTGTATCGGTGTTTATCTTCTATATTGGTTGTATTTATGTTTTTGTTATAAATTTACGTTTTTCACTTAATATTGCAGGAATAGTTTAAGAATTACTCTATTTAACTAAAAAAATTGCATCAAATTTATTTTTATTAATAATAGGACCTAATTTATACATGTTTTTAGTTTGATTTTAATATTTTAAATATTAGGTTTCAATCCATTTCACATAATGTTTTTAGCTTAAGTGTTTCAATTATTAAATTTGAAATCACTCTCACGAGATTATAGCGAAATGGTTGTTTCTTGGGCTTTTGATTTTTCTTCTTTTAGTTAGTATGGATGACTTAAGAGCATCTTATGTGAAATTGAAGGGAGTTATCTATTCCATTCATTTCCATAATATGTGTATTTATATTATTTGAACATTGTTTACGATGTTTACTTTGATTGTGGGGGAAGATAGTAGAATATTTGCTAGAACACATTTACAACGTTGCTAATTTGAGGGTGATTATTTTGAATCTTTCACTTAAAATAATTTTGAGGGTTAGTTGATTGTTAATTGGTGTATTTTAATGTAATTGATATCTTTGGTATAGATGATATTGAATACATCTTAATTGGATTTAACGTTTGTTTTTATTTTTTTGTGATTGCCTGTGTTTATTGATCTTTTTATGCATTATTAGGTTTCTAATGACACTTTGTAAGGATTTTTATGTAAATTTGGCATAAGGTACTTCGTTACATAAATTTCATATTTAAATTTTTAAAAAAAATATTGAAATAATGAGTATACAATTTTCTATCTGCTATCTTTATACCAAAAAAAAGGTCAAAGTTAAAGAATGTTGCTAGTAATCTTTTATAAGAGTGACCAAACTAAGTAATTGGGGGAATTCATGATAAGGCTTTTACTTTCGCCTTAAAAGGTTAATTGACTTCTTAAACAAGATTTTAAGAGTCCTGCAATTGAGTAACATAAGATATTCAAAACAAGGCCTTTACCCTCACATTAAAAGATTAAGTGACCTCTAAATTTGATTTCTAATGCACTAAAAACACCATTGAACAAGTTTATATATGGATTTGCACATAATTAAGTGAATACTTGATGTTGTACATTAATGGTTACTATGACCAACTGTGTGATTATGCCCATTTATACAACATTGCTCATGGTTTTTAATTTGGGCATGAGGGAGGCAGTTGAAGCTCCTATATATGTGACATTTTAAGGTTTTTCAAATTTTTGTTGACCCTAGTGTGAGGAAAGGCATCTCCTAAGGGAGAAAACACATTCCATTCCATTTATAATTAAGATTAAAGCAATCCAAGGGAGGAAATCAAGATCAAAGTACAAATTAAAGAATATTGAACTAAGGGAGGTTCCAATTTTAGTTTTGATGATAATAAAACATAAACTATACTAAGTTTTTGAGTTTTTTTATACAAGGTTTCAACTTAGAGTTCATATTTGAAAGGAAAGAATGATCAAGATTTATGGAAACTCAAAGACCATTACTCTATGTTTTAAACTTGTATGTAAGTATTTCTTGAGGCTTACATATTCTAGGGGGTATCAAAACTTTTCATTCACACATTTATTATGTTTTAAAATTGAATAAATTTTTTAAAAGTTACAATTTTGAGTTTTTAACACTTCAATCAATATAGTAATTGAAAAAAGATTTTATGTTTTTTATATTTTTTAAAATTAAGTTTAATGTTAGGAAAATGATTTTAAAACAATTTTGAATGATCTTTTAGTTTTTATTGACGAGCCAATCAACTGGGGAATTTTGTGATTTACGGATTAACCAAGGCATGAATTGTTGATTGATTAATCGCTTTTTCCATTTTTGAAAAATTTCCATCTTTAATCAAATCACAAAAATCTCTCCATTCCAATATTTAGCCTTGAGTTTAAACATCTCTTGCATATCAAAATCCTTATTTCCAAACCTAAATCCATTTTTGTTGGCATTAACTATAGTTTTATAGTCCTTAATTCTATCTCTATTGTATCCCTATAGGGTTTAGGTCTTGTATTTGCTTTTAAATATTGTTTTTGTGCATGGATCAAGCATAAAAGTTGTATATTCTTTCCACTTCAAGTGTCCTAGGGATTTCTTGTTTAACTTTTTGTTCTAATTTTTTAAACCTTTTTTTAGCTTTCAATTTATTATCCCTTGATACTTTGAGATCTCAGAGAGCTATCATTTGTTATTTACCATTTAAGTACATTTTTTTTGTGTTTTTACATTTATAACACAATGTACACAAATCTATCAAGTGTTGGTATAAGTCCTTACTCAATATGATTTCTTCAATTTCTAGTTAAGTTTTCTATGTGTTTAATTAAACCATGTGTGTTTTTTTAAGTCTTTAATAGACTTGATTTTTATAACATTTTTTCCTCCATTTTAAGCCAATTTTTTATATATTTGATTACATTTGATGTTTATTGGCTTAACTTTGTGTTTGATTTATGAGCATTGCAATTGGAGTTGATTTAATTCAAAAAATCTTAGAAAAAGACTGCTAAAATTAAAAGTTTTAAAGTAAAATGGCAGGTTAAGAGAGGCACTGTTTAACCCTGCTAGGTGTCATTCTACCCCCAAGTCAGAGACTGAAACAACAATGCTTAACAAGCCTTGTTTAACTCCTTTCAAGTGTCGTTTAAGTAGTAGTCAGTACATTTCCAGCTAGATCTTCTTCTCTACTTACTGCAACTTGCCTTAGTTTCTCTCTACCTGTAGCTAACGCAAATAAGCTCAAAGAATCCATTTTTGCAAGGATGGATAAAAAAAGATGAAAATTAGAGAGAAATCAGATTGAGATAACCTTAAGAGAACCTTAGGGATATTTTCTCTTGTTCTTTATGTTTTTCACTTTGTTTTGCATATCTAAGTTGTATTTTGGAGTTATTGAAGCTCAATACACATGAATCAACCTTGTAAACGTGTTTAGAGAAAAAAATTGGGGCACTTTAACTTATTTCTATCTATTAAATTCAAATTTCTTTATTATTTGTGCAAGAATATGCTTATTATGATGAGATTGATTTCTTTCTTGCTTAATATGAATTTTTTATACTGTTTTTGGTTAGGATTTGTTTTTGAAATGACCTGAACATGTTCTAAATATGTTTTCTTATTAGATTAAGGGTTATTTTTTGCCTTTGAAAGGGATTAAAGGTTGTTTTACACTAAACATGTAAGATAAAGTTAAAAAATAAGTTAGGATCGGAAAAATCTACCTAATTTACTATACCAATCATTAAGCAACCTAATTTAAATAATTAAATAACCAACCTTTGATTTATCTTGAGGTTTAGAATCTGGAAATTGGAATTTTTAGATTAAAATTCTTGGTTTTAAAGCCTTATGATTAAGATTTTGACATAACTAAACTCCAACTTAAGTATTTACAGATTAAGCCTTCTCTTAACCATAGCATTGTTTAGATTGAATGAAGCGATCATAGAATAAGTCCCTTAATCCATTTTTAATCCATTCAGGTCATTAAAGAACAAATTGCTAACCAAATTTATTAATTAAGACAACTTCTTTTTATCGAACTAAGTTATTATGTATAACTTGATTGTTTTGATTTTGTTTGTTAATTTTTGTTTATGTTTTCATTTAATTGAGAATCAATAGATAGTTGTAACCAAATTTGCCTTAGTACTTTAAATTTTAGCAAAGTATCCGCATGGGATGATACATGGATCTTAAATTTACCTCCACTTTATTACTTGAGACCGATGAACTTGCCAATAGAGTTGGTTTGAAGCGCTTGTTTTGAGGCAACCCAACCTTAATTTCAGTTCTTTTAAATTGAATTTAGTGTGTTTTAATTCAAATAAATGTCGAAGCCTTTGAAGTGAGTTTAAATTAATTTTGGTGTATTTTCCTTAAACTTGGTGAGTTTGATTTGATTTTAAGAAATGTTTTTAGGCTTTAATCTGAAGCAATTTGATGAATAATCCAATCCAAGTTGTTAGGACTTAAGTTTGAAGGAATTTGGATGTGAAATTGGATTGAAATTGGAGTTAGAAGGGTTTAACCAGACTTATAACGATGGTCTGATAGCCCACTGTTCCGTTAAAGGCAGTACAATCTATGTCTATAATGGCGGGTTGTTCTTAGTACAATTACGTAGTTGTACTAAGAACAGGGTGCCGTTATACCCCGTGTCTGGCAATAAAATGATGCAATTTCATTGTTCATCGTCTTCCTCTTTCAACCCATCTGAGAACCCTAATCGCCCCAATCTTCTAACCCTCATAACTTGCTCAATTCTTAACCAAATTGAACGTTCTTGGTGTCCATTTGTCGCATTTTCTGTCCTCACCCTAACTCTAGCATCAATTTGGTCGGAAAATCAACAG
This sequence comes from Pinacopodium congolense, assembly GCA_028565735.1. Classification (NCBI taxonomy): domain Eukaryota; kingdom Viridiplantae; phylum Streptophyta; class Magnoliopsida; order Malpighiales; family Erythroxylaceae; genus Pinacopodium; species Pinacopodium congolense. The sequence continues at coordinate 980 of JAOXYD010068627.1, read as the reverse complement.
ATTTTCCATAATCTACTCTGTAAGTTCCAAATCTTTTTTCTCCCCTAAGATATTCTTTTTTAATTTTCTCCTAATATAGGCCCCTATTTCCTTAGATTTTGGTACCAATGTGTTAGAAATTTCATTAGCTTTAGATTGGTACCAATTTTATTCATTTTTGTTGTCGTAAAAAAATTAAGAATATTCTAGTCAAAAGGGAATATTCCGGTGACTCTTGTCGAAAAATTTTCTGAATTTTTGTATTGATTTCCGACATAATTGTGCCTATTATTTTGAATAGATAGCAATCCAAGGGCGCTTAGGAGAAAGCGATTGGCTTTTGATCCAGTACGGTTCACTAGTTTAGAGAATTTTGACTGGTTTGAAGCACATCAAGGTAATGAGTTCATTGTCGAGCGCCCCATTCATCCCGAGCTAGAATCCATCTTTGACATATCTGGAGCTTTTAGCACCTTTGGATGGGAGGTCATAGTCACATTTGCTGGTCCCTTTTATCGTAATTTAGTTTAGGAATTCTTCGCCAATATTGAGGACAAGGACGAGATCGACACTATTGAGATCTGGTCTACAGTTAGAGGTATTCCTATCCATCTCACTCGTGCCTCAATTTCAGCATTATTAGGAGTACCGGATGAGGGTAGCATGTTTGTAAAGAGTAGGGATCCACTGCATTGGGATACCATTTCTTCGAACCCTAGTTTTTCTATTTCTTCTGCTAGAGAGGCCCTAGGTTTGACTAGGAATTCCAGGGGCTATATTAATGTTGCATTGGGAGCTAGGAAGCGGATTATTGTTGGGTTGATCAGTAATAATGTTGCTCCTCGAGCCAGTAGGCTCAATGAGATGAGGTATGTAGATGTGTACCTATTATACAAGACGATGCATGGTTTGGGTGATATATTGGGGATCCTGCTTGCTGGATTTATTATTTTATCCATGAGGGATGTAGTGAAGTTGAAGAGGGCTAGCAAGAACTTTTG
>JAOXYD010068616.1:0-12720 GCA_028565735.1 Pinacopodium congolense | reverse complement strand
CTGAATCCACAAGATCTAGCAAGAAAATCAAAGAACATTCAAGAATATACACATAAGAACATGAACTTTGATTAATCAAAAAAAGAGAGGAGAATATAAGTAATGATTTGAGTTAGAAAACCCCCTATGTTCGTTTAGAAACTCAGATACACGTCTCAACAATGTTCTCCAACAAACAACAACTGAAAATGCACTCTAAAACTCGAATTACAAGTGTTTGAAACCTAAACTATCTAAGAAAAACTAAGAGAGAAGTAAGAGCTTCTTTATCTAAGGTTAGATATGAAATCTACAGGTTAATTCCGTGTTTTCTGTGTTTTTCTTTGTTGTATGCAGACTCTGGAGGCTACCCCATGTGCTAGGAGATAGGAGAATTAATTAGAGACATGCCAGAGTAGTCATTTTTGAGAATTGGAGCTGAAATTGTTGACTATGATGATTAATGGCACCCTGCCTCCATACAACGATACCCCAAGAGGGTGTCGTTAATGCTCGAATTCTGCACTCTTAAATGACATCCTGTTCTTCCTTCAATGGCACCCTGTGAAGGTGCTGTTAATGGATAGAATTAAGGTGAATTCTTCACATTTTTGCTCTAATCTTCATCTTCAAGCTCCATCCTGCAAAGTAAACATAATAAGATATAAATTTAACAATTAAACATTGAATTGACATCAAATATCATCCAAAAAGACTATATATTTAACCCCTAACAACGTCATAGAATTAATAGGGTTAACTATGGAATAAAATGGATAATACCCCTTATGAAATTTAGAGAGGTAAGAAACCAAATATTAGTCACTTTAGAGTTTTTGGATGCAAGTCTTACATTTTAAGTACTAAGAATAGCTTAGGAAAATTTTATTCTAAAGTTGATGAAGATATTTTCTTAGGTTATTCATTAACTAGTAAAGCATATAGGGTGTTTAATAATAGATCTCATATAGTCGAAGAGCTTATGAATGTTGTTTTTGATAAGACTAACTATTGTTAGTTAGGTGACTTAAGTTTTTAAACAATGTTTACTTTGAATTAATTTAAATATAGGCAAGTGCACCTATCAAACAAGTAATAAAATAGAGTGTGTTTAAGAGCTCAAGTATTGGTTTTGTGGGACAATTCTATAATTATTAGGTTCATTAGCTCTCAATTATCTAGGAAATCCTAAACGATTGATTAAAAAGCTAGAAAATGCCAATTTAACTTAACTTGCTTTAAACAATGGAAATTGAATTTTAAATTGTTTTAAAAAATTACCAAATTGTGGAAATTAGCTAAGGATTAGGTTTTCAATGAATTAATAAAGCAATTATTATTTTTAGGGAGTTAATTTATAGTATCTACCCAAATTCAAGACAAAGATATGGTTAATATTAAACCAAAGGAGGTTCCACCTTATTTTGATGATGATAAAACATCTTTACCATTGATATTACTGTTTGAGTGTGTTTAAGGATAGGTTGATTGTAGTGTGCGAGCAAGAACGTTTGATTATTCGAAGAAAGGGAGGAGTGGTTGACCATATACAGATCGGTCGACTGAACACCAGTGCTGAAGGGAGCATCCACAAATCAAAGGAAGATCGGTCAACCGAACCATGAAGATCAGTTGACCTAATGATTGCTTGGAGGAGATTAGCTGACCGAATAAAGATTAGTCGACCGAATAATGGCTATCGGTCGATCGAATGAATAAATTTAGAAGATCGATTAACCGAATGTGGCCTATTAGTTAACCAAAAAAATAAGATTTCGAAGCATATTATTTTCAAATGTCATATTGCTCAACAGATAGAAGATTTGAATAACGGTAACAAGAGTTGCCCACCGGTCTAAAAGAAATTAATTACTAGATTTGCCAACGGATAAATTGATTGCTATTTACACTATAAATAAAGGTTAAGCAAGTAAAGTTAGTAGGTAGTCATATAGAGATGTGATATAAGTGTTTCTTACGAGTTCCTATCTAAGTTTGAGTTTTGTGTTGTGAGAGATACAAGTATATTCCTTGGGTTCATTTTTACAAGATTATTCTTGAGCCATAAAACTTTTTTTTAGGTTATTCTTGATCCTATAAAAAGGATTTAAAAGGTTATTTTTTAACCTTAGGAAAAAGAAGAGAGGTTATTCTTGAGCCTTGAAAAAGAAAAGTGGGTTATCCTTGAGCCTAAAAGGGTTTGTAAGATGTAATCAGTTTTACATTTGTATTTCTTATCTTATTTTCAATAATTAAAAGTACTTTTTTATTTTAATTGTTTCATAATTTTTTATTTAGCTTCCGTAAATTATTGTTGATTTTATTCTTACGTTTCTACTTAAAATATTTTTGGAACCTAATTAGGTATCATTTAGGACCAACAATTGGTATCAGAGCCTAGGTCTCACTTTAAGCTTAAATTCCAACGAATCTATGAGGAAAGATCAAATGACACATTTCATGAATTCTATAGGTTCCTCATATAGCTTAGATGGGCATAATCCACATAGAACACCTTTCCTTGATGGTAACAATTATATGTATTAGAAGAATTAGATGAGATATTAGTTAATGGGGAAAAATATTGATTTATGAACAATGGTAACTCAACCATTTTCTATGCCCACTAAACTGAAAGGAAATGAAATAGTCCTAAAGAAAGAGAATGAATGGAACCTAGATGAAAGGAAGTCCATGTTTGTGAATAGTAAGGATATGCATATCTTGTATTATGCTGTAAGCATGGAAGAATATAATAGAATTGCAATTTGTGAAACTACATATGATATATGGCATACTCTTGAAATTACTCATGAAGGTACTAATCAAGTTAAAGAGACCAAAATAGGTATGCTTACTCACGATTATGAACTCTTTTGTATGATGCATGATGAGACTGTTTCTTCAATGTATGCTTGTGTTAATAATATTATAAGTACGCTAAAATGTCTAGGTAAGACCTATTATAGTGTTTAGCTATGTAGAAAAATTTTAATGTCCCTACCAAAGACATGGAAAACAAAGGTGACGGCGATACAAGAGGCTAAGGATGTCAACACACTTCCTCTCGACAAACTGATTGATTCACTTCTAAGGTATGATATGAGGTTGAAAAAATATCCAAGGACAAGAGACGCCAAAGAAGAAAAATGTTGCTTTCAAAGAGACCAAAAAGTAGGAAAGCGATAATGAAGAATCGTCTTTTGGAAGAAAAAATGAGGAGCCCGCATTCTTCACAAGAAGGCTAAAGAAGTTCATGTGAAATGCCTCAACGCGTAAAAAAAGGTACGTATTATTCAAAATTTACGTTATCTATCACAACATGTTTTGAGTGTGGTGTAAAAGGAAATTTTAGATCACAATTCCCAAACCTTCAAGAAGAAATAGAGAAAGAAGAGATGAAATAAAAGAAGACATGGAAGAAGGATAAATACAAGAAAAAGAAAGTAGTGAAAGCTACATGGTCTGAATCTAGTGATTCTGAAGAAGAAGAGGTGGCCAACATATGCTTTATGACACACAACGAGGTATGTTCTTCTCCTAGTGAAGATGAATGTGATCATATGTTATGGGTCAAATTCAAAGTGTTTTTGGTTTTTATTTGATGTCAATTTGCCTCTATTTCAGTGTTTAAATGTGTAATTTATGTTTAGAAATGATTCAACTGCAGTTTTATGTGAAGAATTGACGATTAGGTGGAAAGGATGCAAGAAGATTACAATTTATGGACCATTAACGGCACCTTGTATAGCCCACTGTTGATGGACAACAATGCTCCATTTAAGAAGTTAGAAATTGTATACTAACAGCGGGCTGTTCGTCCTTCAACTACGCTGTTGTAGTTCGGTGTAGACCATTGTTAATGAATGGTAACAATAATTACTAACTTGAATCTTCAACATTTGTGGTTGTCTTCTTCCTCCACTTATAGCTGGTCTATCCTTATAAATGGAGGGCCTCTCCAAATGTTCCAAGCACCCAGATTTAGAGTAAAACACCTTTGTTTTAGTTAGTTCTTAGATCAAATAGTTTTTAGATTGTTTTTATTTTCAATCTTTTGTAATTTGAGATTTTCATGTTGTTTTCATTTTCCAGCAGCTTCATGCACGTGTTCTGAGTTAGAATACCATTTGAGGATGTGGTTTGGGTTCATTCTAAACTCTTAATTTCATGCATTATTATTGTTATTTGGAATTAATCAATGTTTTGTTGCTTAAGTTGTATTTATTATATTCTTTTATCAATTTTTGTGCTTAATGATTAATTTCAATTAAGTTATCATGTTGCATTTATTTATGGATAATTAAATTTGTTAATTTATGATTAATATATGATTAGTGAGTTAATCTTTATTTCTTGAATTCTTAATGCTTGTCTTGAACTGATCACTTAAGATATTGCCATCATATAATCTAGGATTCGACAATCTTTACTTAGGTTATTAGAAAAATCAATAAACAACATAGTTTAGATTAGTGAAATAACAAAAAATTTGGTTAATCATGAGGATGCTAGCCTTAGATTAGGATGATTTATTACTATACTTCCTGAAATTTAAGCCTATTACCTAAGATTGGGCCATAACCAAACTTTAGGATATGACCAATAGAGATAAGTCAATGTCTTAACTATAGCGTTGCTTTGATTTAGTGAACACCCTAGATTAAGCATCACTAATCCATCAATTAAATCATCAACCACCAAAGCTTAATTGAATAAATTAGGAAAAGTAATATGTGATGTTTTTACAATATATTAGAACTTTTCTAGGCTTTTTTTAGGTTTTAGTTATTTCCTTAATCATAAAGTTGAGTGTGCTCTAGCTAATTGTAATCTGATTGACCTAGTACTTACATCATATAAACTTCCTCATGAGATCGATACTCGGAGTCTTAAATATACTCCATTTTTTTACTTGATTCGACTGGTATGCTTGTTGAAGAGTTGGTGCCGAATTAATTGTTAAATTATGTGTTGAAAGATAGATTAAATTGAGCTAATTTTATACATGGTCAATTGCAATCAAGTTTTTGGTGCCGTTTCCGGGTAAATGAATTGTAACATTAGGGATATATCATTATTGATGACTTTAGAGTTTGTTTTGTTGCTTGCATTTTTTTTATTTTTTGTTTTTCAATTTCTTCCTTTGTTTTGTTTTTATTATTATCTTTGTTTGTGGGTTGGGATATCTTTTAGTAGCTTCATTGAGTTATCAAGAAGATGTGGAGGCAAAATTATTATTGGCTTTATTGCCAATGGCATGAGCTTGAAGTTAGGATTAATTGGGGCAATAGCTAGACAAATCAGTTTACACATTTTGAAACCTAAACCCCTGAATATGAGGATTATCCTAATTACTCTGGACTAAATCAATCTTATTTTGAAAAAATCTTCACCTTTTCCTTGTCAACAGTATCCTGATTGTATAGATGAGTGTACCTTTAGTTGGATAGATCATCTTGATTATTTTTTGCTTAATAAGGTTGGATTCATTTCACATTTAGAAAATCCTTCTCAGTCTGAGCATGATCAAAGAACCATGGGAGAAATTGTAGAATCAATTAGGGAAATTGGTCATGTAGAGTCAATTAACCTAGCAAGTGAGAGTGGAGAGTCAGTATCAAATTTAGGTAACCTAATATTAGACACTGTTGACTGCGAGCATCATTTCCGGGTCGTTGAAAATAAGATAGATGAACAGTCCAAGAGAGCATATAAGTTCTTAGATTTCATAGGTATTTTAGCTTTTGATTCACGAGCAGAAGTTAAATACTTAGAATTTTTCCCAAAATGCTTTTACAAAGGTAAGAATTTTCAACTCAAGACCTTTCTGATTGGTGTAAGAACCCTTCTAAAATTGGCTTGCAATTATTCAAAGGACGAGGATGAAAAGTTAAGTGTTTTACCTAAGTTTAGGTTGAAAATTCCATAATGCTAAGATCTAGCTAAAATACCTTAAAGAAGCACTTGTTGGGAGTCAACCTAATTGTAGAAGTAGGATTTCCTGTGCTTTCAATAAAATTAGTGTGCTTTTAGCATACTATTGGTGTGTTTCTTTTAGTTTGTTTTTAGTTTTGTGTGTTTTATTATGTTTCTGGTGCTTTGATGATTTGTCCTTTCATTTTCAAATGACAACACTTAACATCAACAAAGAGCTTTCACGATCACATATTTATCAAGGTGTATCCATTTCCTTTCTCTCACATTTGATGCTTATTTGTTAATTTATCAACATTAGGGACAATGTTCAATTTAAGTATGGGGGAAGGATATATGTCTTGATCATACTTGAGTATTTACTGTTTGATAGTATATCAATTTATCAATTTTCTTTTACTAATCTATAATTTGTGGAAACTCTTTTTTATTTTAATGCTTATTATTATCCATGTTTTTTAAATTTAATTAATTTGACAATTTGAAATGTTATATGATTAATTTTTACTGTTAATGACTAAATGCTTTTAACTCATTTCGTAATTTGGATAACGGATACCTGATGATTAGAATGATATTTCATACATAAAATGCACATTAGTGAGTAATTTTATTACTTCTTTTAAAACACATTTATCATTAGACTAAATAAATAAATAAATAATTAACTTAGTTGATTAAATAAGTGAGCAAAATTCACTCCATTGATTTCTAATCCTATATATATATGTATATTAAAAAAAGAGAAAAGAAAGAAAAAAAGAAAAGAGAAAAAGAAAGAGAAAAAAGAGGTAAGCAATATATATATGTGTGTATGTATGTGTGTGTATAAGGTTTAAGGTATGAGTGGTGCTAATTGCTAGTTGATTTGATGTAACTCAATTGAGAAACAGTGGGTTATTCACGACAAAATGTTTAGCTTTATGTCAAAAGATTGAGTTACTTCTCAACTAAGTTGCTCACATATTTAATTAATTAGTTAACTAAATAAATTATTAAATAAAGAATGTGAAAGTGTTTAAAAAGTTGATGCATTAAACTCAATATGTTTGCCTTTTAGATACGGAATTTATTTTTGTGATTCCAGTTGAAGGTTGAAAAAGAATAAAATGATTTAATGCATTTATGAATTGATATGATTAATTGATTATATAAAATTTCGATGATTCAATATTTTTGGAAGATTTAGAAAACATTTTCAATAATGATGTTGTAATCTTGAATTAATTTTCCTATAATTATATACTAGTTTGAGAATGTTGAAGGATTGTTTTACTTGAGGACAAGCAAACATTTAAGTGTGGGGTAGTTGTTAAGGGTGAATTTTATAGATTTTTTATTGTTATGTTTTGTATATTTACTCCTATTTCAGTGCTTAATTGTTCAATTAATGTTTAGAAATGTTTAATTTATAGATTGATTAATAATTGAAGAAACGTGAAAAAAGGAAGCAAAATCATCAAAGTCTGGACCATCAACGATGGCTTAGCAGCCCACCATTGATGGATCCACAAACCACTGTTAAAGAAGTCAAAAACAGATAACTAATGGCGGGTTGTTCATCCTTCAATGACGCCGTTCTAATTCGATCCAGACCACCATTATAAGAAGCAGAAACGGTTTTTAAGCAGATTCTTTAACAATTGTGGCTTGTCTTAATCCTCCATTTATAGCTGCTCCATTCCTATAAATAGATGACCTCTCCAAATGTTTTAATCATTAGATTTAGGATTTAAACACCTTTCTTTTAGTAGTTTTTCAGATCAAAGTAGTTTAAGTTGATGGATTGATGAATTCTGATTATTTCGATAAATTTGATATTGTATTCTCTTATTTTTCAAAAAGAGTAAGAATGGTATGTGATATTATGCTTGAGAGGGATGTTAATGCATAATATAAGAAGAGTCTTAAATTTTGGTCAATTTACCTAACTTTTTATGAATTTAGGGGGAGTTAATTATTTTGATGTCTTTTGAAATTTGGAAATGAGTTTTGAATATGTGATGAAATTATAGTTTAATTATAAATATGGTTTTCTTTTTTTTTTATTGTGTAAAAGGAAGAGAGTTTATAAGTGATTTTGAAAAAAAAAAGGTGGTGATAAGAAAATTTGAGTGGTATTCAAGTAATATGATTTTAAGTTTAGGATAACTTTTTGATGACTCTAGAGAGGGAGAGAAATTGTATGATATTAGTTTAAAGAGGGATTAAAATAGTTTGTACTATATATGATTAATTTTTATAATATCACATGCTTTTTTCATCATAAAAAAGGAGTAGATTGTTGAATCAAAAGAGATTCCACTTAGGCTTTGACGATGACAAAATGATATTACTAATGGCTTTATTTTTTTAAATGTATTTAAACGATAAGTTTGAAGATAAGGTGTTGAGAAATACAATTTAGAGCCCAAATTAGAGTATTAAAGAAAAAATGATGATATATGAAGAACAAGATGTTAAATGAAGGACTAAGAACCAAGATAGTATATTTGAATAAGTTTTGGTTTGTATTTTTTATTATAAGTCTTATCTTGATCTTTCCAAAGTGTTAATAGGATTAAATCAGGTATATTCAACACATACGTGGTATTTATGCATATAGGCTACATAATCAAGAGGAATTATATGAGGAATGGCTTAAATGATGCTCTTGATATATGAAAATATTTTTAGTAATTTATTTTGATGTGTGTGTGTTCAATGTTAAAGAAGTTTTGAAAATTTTAGGATTTGATAAGGTGATTTCAACGTATTAAAATGTATTAAATTACGTAAAAAACAAATATTACATAAGACTAGTTGGCTAGTGATGGTTAATTAGTAATTGGTTCACCAATTGGTGTCAAACTAGTTGATAGAATTGAATTATATTAAGTTTTTATATGCATTTCAATGTGAATTAAACCTTATTTTGATGTTTAAATAGTTGATTTGTGTTCCCTTTTGATTTTACTTGCAGATTTGACCTTAAGACACAAATATAAGTTAAAATGACCAAGTTTGGAGTAAAATTGGAGCACAATTGGAACTGGAAGAGGTGTGGAACCAATTTTAGGACTTAGAGAATCAGGTTATGAAGTTCAACACCAAATATCAAGGCCATATGACAAGTCATGAAGAGTGCACAAAGAAAAGAACAAGACAAGCTCAATTGAGCATTAGTTTTGGTATAGGTGACTTTAGTGATGTATTAGGTGAACATTTTGAGCTTCAATTGTTCTGAACTTTTGTGTTGTACAAGAGCGTCATGTGAGAAGCTTACATAACAAATTTCATGGCTATTGGAGCTATATATAAGGATTTATAGTAGAATAGGTGAAGAGAGGCATAAGTTATCAACTTCTGAGACATAAATGGGATTTGCAAAACAACATCGTTTTTATGCTTTTCAATGGAAAAATTGACCCAGTTGCTCCCAAAATATCCAAAAAAGCCCTAGCATCCATCTAAGACATATTTAAGGAAGATTGGGAGCCATTTTTGTTACTTTTTAGGCTCCCACTTGGGCAACCATCTACGTTCTTTGTGTTTTCTTAAGTTTTTAGGTTTTTCTTCATGTTTTTCCTTCTAGTTTTGAATTCGATTGTTAGATTTAGTAGTTTAGGTGTTGAATATTGGTTTTATTTATGTTTTCTCTACTGCATTTTCATTTTCATTGTATTTTCTTTTTCTTTTTATTGTTATTTCATTTAGGTTATGTTAAATATGTGTAGAATGCTTGGTTTTCATTAATATAATGTTGTTTCTTTAATTTTATAGCATAGTGTTCATTTCTTTCTTTATGATTCCTATGTTTTTAGTTGTGTTTTGTTTATTTTCATATTGGTTTTATGTTATTTTAATTATATTAGCTTAATTTTGCTTGGGTTTGAAGATATTTAATGGATTTATGGATGATAATTATGAGAATTGGAATAGGTTTTGAATAGGCATTGTGATTTATGATAGGATTAAGTTGGGATTCCAAGTAAATGACATGAATTAAGGATTTATTCATAAGATTTTTCATCTTAGGTATAATTTCTAGTTCTATTGCTAGGAATGAGCTCATGATACGTCATAGCCTCATTGATTTATGCAAGTAGCAATAGGTTAATTAGTTTTGTAGAAAAACTTAACAAATTAATCTAGGATTCTAATTCTCTAAGGTACATATTCTGAGCTTATGAGATTGTGGCTTAGGCTAGTCCTTTCCTATTGTGTTAAATCTAGAGAGCTTATTTTAGGTTATTACATAGTTAGGGATATTTTCAGAGCTTGTTGGATTTATCTAATATTAGAAGAACTTAGGACATAAGAGCATGTTTGTTCTTTGAATCCCAGATATATCTTCTGTCCATCTTTCATTTATTGTTACCCATTTCATTATGTTTTATGTTCTTGCTTATTTATTTTGTTTTTTTTGTTTGTCTTTTCTATTTGTTTTTAAGATTTAAAAATTCAAGGACTTTCTTTTGTGCAACATTAGAAATATTTTGAATTCATCCTAGCTCCCTAAGGATTCAGCCTTAACTCACCCTACTACATAGCCACTAGTTGACCAATGACTAGTTGACTAGTACAATGAGAAAGGTCGACTAGTGGTCAAGATAGGTGACAATAATGATTAGTTTCAATATAAGAAATGTGACAAATGAAATTCAATGAGTCCTAATAGCTTTTAGGCCAAATTTTATCTATAAATATGTGTTACAGATGTGTTTTTTATATTAAGGTGTGTTAGAAAGAATCAAAGAGACTTTTGAAAGTGTTCAAGTGTTTGTTTTGATTTATTTTTATATATTTGGTGAAGGTTCTTGGTGCATTTATTCTTAAATTCGTTAATGAGCCCTTTAAACACCTTGAGCTAGTCAAGTGAGACAATTTGTGAAGTGACTTTTGGGGTGGTGTTATTATGAAATTGTAATTATAAACTGTTATTCTTAAATCCATTGAAAAAGAGAGGAATATTATAAAGGTTTAATTTAGAGCTTATTAGAAAAAAAAGGTTAGTTGTAAGGGCCGGTCATCACCCATTCAAGAAGACAAGTGATAGTGAAATTTCCAACAAGGAGTTAGAAAGTGGATGTAAATATGGGTTATGCATAATATAAATCAATTTGTGTCTCTTTCTTTCTTTATATTTTTATTTTTCAAGTTTGATTTATTTTAATCATACTAAATTGTTCATTATATTGTTTAACTTCTACATTATATAGTTTTTAAGAGTAAAATTTTCAATTACGTGTAAAAGACTTAAAAGAAGTTAAAGTCACCTAATTCACCCCCTTTTAGGTATCATATAAGGACCAAAAGTTCTTAATTAAAGAAGAGTCTAAAAATTTTAACAAGTTTAAGATCTATAAGACTCAAATTGAAATCCAATTTTTAAAAAATTAATCAAAATAGTTAGATAAGAGCATAGAGGAGAGATTTATTATAAACATGAAATTATAAGATAAAAAAGGGTTCTCTTTCTAAATAGTTATAAAACTTTGTAGGATAATAGAACAATTTACTGTACCAGGTAGCTTTAAATAAAATGGAGTTACAGAAAGAGAAATCACACTTTTAAGATATTTAGATAAATTAGGACTAACCTCCTGCCATACCTTTAAGATGAAGCCATCAAAACTACATTATATACACTTAATACTCCCAAAAAAAATCTACCCAAAACATTATCAAAAGTATGGAAAGGATTGAAACATAGCTTAAATCGCCTTTGAGTTTAAGATAGCTCTTCTAAAGTATATCTATATAACAATAATAAGAGTAAGCTATAATTTGGACTACTCTTGTTGTTTTGTTGGTCACCGAAATCATTTTAAAGGTTCGGTTATGTAAATTTTACTATAGATAAAGAGGGTTTATGATAGGGGCCAAATTGATATAGTTTTAATGGTTAATTTGTAGAATTATGACCCCTAATTTAGTGTTTATTGTTTAATTAATGCCTTATTATGTTTCATTTGCATAATGGATCTTAATGATGAAGATTGGAGCGAAACCATGGAAGAAACTTCTTTGTTCTGCCCCATAATGGCACTATGAGAGGGTTTCTTTGTCTAATAAACAGGGGGTCATTGTAGTGTTTAGAATTCGACCTATAACGGCACCCTGTGAGGCTGCCGTTGTAGCACGGTGGGGTGCCATTGTACATAGAGCTAATAATTTCAACTCCAAATCTTTTAAATTTCAAACCTAGAATGATCCAAATTAATTCCATTGTTTACTAGCACATGTGGGAGTCCAGGTTGTCTGCATAGAGCTAATAAAACACTGGAAACACGCAGAGAGTTAGAGAGATTCAGATCAAACTAGTTAGATAAGCTCTTGCTTCTCTCTTCTTTTTCTATTTGATAGTTTAAGCTTTAAACACTTAGATTTAGAGTTTCTGGTTGTATTTTGAAGTTCTGTTATTGGAGATTGAAACTAAGACATATATCTTAGTTTCTAAATCATCATAGGGGGTTTTCTAACTCAGATTGTTCATTATATTCTCTTGTTTTTCAAATTAAATCAAAGTCTAAGTTCTTATGTGTATATCTTTGCATATTCTTTGATTTTCTTGTTAGATCTTGTGGATTCAGAGCTGTGGTGATGTTCAGATCAAGCTAAGGAGTACAAGACTTGTCCAGAAGGGTTCTAAACATGTTTTATAACTTCTAAACTATTTTTATGCCGCTCATATTTGTAGATATGTCCAAATATGAGGTGTAAGATGTATATCTTGTATGTTTTTATTCAAATGTGTGGCTAATCGTTTCTGTTGCTATGGATTGATGTTTTGATGATTTAAAAGAGTTTATATGCATGTTT